>PNEQ01084594.1:0-36576 GCA_003012365.1 Medauroidea extradentata
TCCTTCCTTCCTTCCCAGTGTCCACAAAACTTACAGTGGTACAGATTTAAAGTCAAAGGACATAGTATTTAAATTCTTGCTATACGTTGTATTGTTATGTTTGTTGTTATGTCAAATACCTTGTCTTTGTTGTTATGTCAAATACCTTGCTTTTGTAATGTGTAATTATTTTGTTTTTCTTTGATATGTATGTGTTGAATGTATGTTAATTTTTGACATGCTCCATATCCCAAACTGTAGGGATCAATCGGAGTGCATTAAAATAAATAAAATAAAAAGAGTATTGTTTTAAACAATTTTGAACATACTGTTTAAAACATTTTGTTTTAAACATGCCAACCCTGATTGATAGTAGATAATATACAATACATTGTAATATTGTGCACAGTTGTACTATCTTAGCACTTACGCTGTGATAATATAGGTGTTAAAATTTTTTCTAGTTTTTCCCTTCACTTATTTTACTTATATATGTATGTATGTACATAATGTAAGTTTATGTATAATGTTTTTTTTTTCTTGTTTTCTTAGTGTTAGTTTTATTATAAAAGCACTAGCCTTTATGTGTAACTATATTAGGCTTTGGTCATTAAATTGATTTCACAACCACACTTAAAACTGGATTCACAACCACACTTAACGTACATACACAGTGTGAGGTTTTTTGGGATTATATTCACAGCAACACAAAATTTTTTTAGTGTAAAATGTTAGCTGTAAATTATGGCATCTTAAAGGTAATAGCTATGGAATTAAATAAATAAAATAATTTACCACAAAAAGAGGAAGTACTTGAAAAAAAAATTAAATTTGGTTTTAACGTTCTTACTGCTACTTTTATTTGGATCCACAACTACCACTTAGAGTATGTACATAAGGAGTAGAAAGTTGACCAACTCGGTCACGTAAGTATGCATATTTAGTGTTTCTATTTTAACATGTATGTATACATATTAAGTGTTGTTTGTGAATCCAGCTGTTGTGTATGTACATATGTGTAAAAGTAGAAACATTGAGTGCGCATGCAAGCATTCACACATCACTCAGCGTGTGTACATACGTGACTAAGTTGTTCAAATTTTTACTCCGTGATGTACGTAATTTAGGTTTTAGTAGTCATACGAATGCAAAACTTAATTAAATTTAATAATGTTTTTATGTACGTGCTCTTTTTGTTGTGTTATTTTTTTTCTCATAAAACTATTAATGTGCCATAATGTACTGTCAACATTTGGCACTAATAACATTTGTTGCATTGCTTGGTTCTTATGTGTTCAGAATCCAATCCTTAAAACCTTACATACATATGTGCATCTATACGTACACACATTATATTATGTGGTGTTGTGAAACTGGCTCAAGATATGTTAAGGGCTGTACACCAAATTCAGTGTTCAGTATGGATCTTGTGAATGTTATTAGCTAATTTCTGGATTCACCTATAGGCCACTAAATGCGTGGGATGTCTAAAAGATTTAAAGTATTATGCATAAAAATTAATTTAGTACAGTAGCTGTGCTGTACTGTATTTACATATAGTTAGAGATTTTAGATTTTGCATATTGACAAAGTATGTTTGTATAGTAGTTTTTATGTAGTTACTACTGTACTGAACCAAAAAGCATGTTTTTTTGTTGGTCTTTTAGTTTTGCATCTTTCATTCGTGTGGAATTTAAGTTTATTGAATGACTGGAAAGTGGTATTATTTAAGTTTTGTTGTCTTCCAACAAAATACCTTAGTTACTGAGTGTGATATATGGCCCAGGCGAGGATAGGCATTAGTTTTTTTAGGTGGTATGGACCATCTTTGTAACCTGAAGATAGAGCAACGGTTGGTGTGTTCATGACGTATGCCAAAGTTTCAACATCAGTTAACTCTTCGCAAGTCTCGAAGTTGTCAGTTTGCACAAAATCCTTGTAAAGAATGTGAGTTTCATTGATAACATCTTCCCAGTTGTCAACAGTCTGTTTTTTCTTCATTTTCTTCAAAGGCTTTAAATTGATGGACAAATTTATCTCTGGGAAACAAGTGGCTATCTTGGTTTCACCTGGCCCCATACATGGTTGTACCTACGACCTGCTTCAAGCACATTCATTTCACTTTCTTGTTAGTGTCTAAGAATGACTGAAAGAAGGTTTTCAAATACACTGTATTTATATAAACACTTGAAAATTTTAATTTATCCTTTGTTTCATTTAATCATCAGTGTTTCGTCTGACATACTTTTGTAAAATAAAATAATCTCATCTACATAAAAAATATCTTTTGAGTTCCTACCTTCAGTCATGTCAACCAAACTTTTCCAATCTCGAGCCACTTGGTCAATTATCGCCACTTTTTTCATGCACAGTTTTAAAGGAAATGTTTCACTTTATAAATCCATCCTGCCAAACAATGCTGGCCATAAAATTGTCCCCTCCCCACTCACTACTTTTTTGAGCAAACTACTCTGATTTGTCTTTGATCAGAGTCCCACTTACATGGACATTTTATCATGTGTCTGCTTAAACCATTTAACAGACTTCTGGCCGCGTGTGTCACGTCAGACAATTTCTGTCTCTCGTGTTGACTCAGAATACTGCCTACCGTACTCTTCAAATGTGTTGTAGTGTGTCCGCAAATACATATTTTATGAAACTATTACTCACGTTCCCTTGTGCCAATGTGAGAAAAGAAAACACTCTTAGGATAAGGGTGGAATGTCATTATGTTACCATGCTCATTAAAAACTTTTCTAAGCCCCTTAAATACATTGCAAAAATAGTCAATTCTGACTGCCATTCTTTAAAATAATATAACTGGATGTATTTGAAACTTAGACTGAAATGTCTGCTGAACTTTGCTACAGATCTACTTTCCACCAGTAAAAAGATGCACAATTCCATTGTGAAAATGGATCGGCGGGAATCTTGCACAATAGTTCATTGCTTGGCTCATTGTGTCGATGCTACATTTCAAATGCTCTGCAAGATCACCCTTATAGTTGCATTACTTCTGAACCTCTAACGTGCAGGTAGGCGGCACCCTTAAGACATGAGTACCGCAGTTTACGTACAAATGCAAGCCATAAATTACGTTTCCTTGGGAAGAACATAGCTGTAATATACACTAAGCAGTTGTTTTTTATATTTTTCTTACTGAAAAATACCAGAGAATGCTTGGAGTTGTCCAAATGTAAGTCCACTAACAGATAATTTTTTAACATTAGTTATAAATATCTGGACACTGGAAAAATGGTTTCAATTATCCTTAATTTAGCAGTAGTAAAGTTGTACAGTATTTACGTTTTTATCCGCTCGTCACACTACAATAACAATTAATTATTTATTTCATCCTTTTCCATATTGTAAAATTTGTTTCTGCGGCAGTATACAAATTCTTAACTGCTGCAGCATATTAAAACATAACAAGTGTTTACATCATTTCGTCTTACAATAGTCTTGGGCAGCATAGGATTTCTGTACAGTTGGCTTACACATTTCGACCTTGGTCATAGTACCATAGCATATAGTTTAACTGCAAAATGTAAAATCATGTGACAAGATTTACAATCTTGCATTTGTTACTTTGTTTTATATGAATTGCCTTTATACTGTATTTTTATTTGTCATGATAACATACATAGGTAGACTGACAATTATCCTTTCTTAGAATTTGCTTTCTAAGAGTCAGAGAATAGTGTAGCCATGTAATTTACTAGGTAAGCAAGCAACAGGACTGCAGGGTTCTGTGCCTTGCACGCACCTTTGGTTAGGTTTGAATCTAAGGTTACATTGACTACCAATGTACCATGGTTTACTCGACCAGTTGAGAGGTTGAATTTTGCCCAGATACAGGTTGTTGTCAGCTGAATTTCAAATTGTTGGTGGACTGGAGCAGTGAAGAAATATTCTCCTATACTAGTAAGGATCAGAATTCCGTTTTTTGCTCCGGCCATCGTTATTGGTTTTCTGAGATCACTCCAGGCAAATATTGGAATGGTTTCTGAGTATATGTCCTGGTAGATCCTTTCCCATCCTCCCCTTCCCTCCCTCGTGTATCTTTGCCATGGCTGTAAGATGTCCAAGGGCACATAAACCCTCTAATATAAAATTGATAACTAGTAAAGATTTTACATTCCAAATGATTTAATCATTATGAGGTTTTTTTTGTTACCTGTATTCCTTTTTTTTACAGAAGCCAGTACTGTCCTCAATATTTGTAATGGATATCTGTAGTGTCCAGTGATAATTAGCTATAAGAAATCATGTTTTGCATTGATTTATTTTCAGATTTCCCAAAGATAAGGATTTGCTGAATAAATGGACACTTTCTCTCAAATTAAGTGTTCAGCCAAGTGTAAATTCAGTTTTGTGTTCGAATCATTTTGAACCAGACTGCTTTGTGTCTGAAATCAAAGTGAAAGATTCAAGACCAAGATATTACAAACATCTTAAAAAGGATGCTGTACCATCTATTCCTGCTATTCAGATATCAGTTTTTTTGAAACCAAAGTCTACCTCGACGTTGCAGTAAGTCATATTGTTCTAATTCAAGTATTTGTATCGTAAAAATTAATTTTGGAAAATTTATTTTTAATTGGTGGTGCATGACAATCATAATCTCTATCATTATACCATACTTCATTTGTTAATTTAAAAAGGCTACCTTTAATTTATAATTTGGTCCTTCTCAAATTCTAATTTATTTTGCTGTAATTCACAAATTATATGACTTGCAGACAAAATTAGTTACTCTTTTTAAAAAATAGTTGCTCATGTCTGTCAACAAGACACTGGTGGACTTAATTAAATTAAGTCACTAATGACGAAACTTTTTGTTTTGTCATTATGTTTGCTATGTAAAGCTTACTTGCTAGGCCTAGTTATCCGGTTTCAAAATATCTAACACAAGTGCTAATGGGCCACCAGAAACAGTGTATTCAACAGGGGACAAGTTTGGGAGAGTTGCTAGGATTACTCGAACTCAGCAAGTTAAACTATTGATAAAGATATTTGTCACCAAGGAAGAAGTATCACCTTAAAGAAAATTGGGGGGTTTGGTAAATTTTTAAATTTAGTTTTTGCTTCAATGCGTTGTTAACATTATTGCTAAGGCATAATTAATGCCAAAAAATATTTTAATAGTTTTTAACAGGAAAACAAAGATTATAAAGAAAATATGTAATCTTTATTTAGGGCTTCTTAACAATTACTTTGTCCGGGAAAATACCATATTTTTCCCCATAACATTTAATTTACTATTTCAGTTGAGTCGTAAACTATGCCATTTTCGCTTTACGTTGCATTTATGTAGCCATATAATACTTGAAAAAAATTTTTTTAAATATGTTATATTTCATAGTGTGCCACTAGTCACAAATATGTCACAGTAAATGTAATGTTTGCGCATAACTTAAATTTAACCTCAGTGTGACATTCTGCAGTGTTTCTAGAACACAAAGCTACTAACAGATTCTGTATCGGTGTATTGTATGATGAACTGGATGATTTGCCGTATTGTAATGCGCAATTGTCGCCGGTTACATGGTTGGCCATTAAAATGTCTCTGATTAGTGCTGCACTCTACCAGGAGTGAGGGAACTATCACAGTCCAGGCAGTTAAGTCGCTAGAGCTGGCCGGAAGTGAACTATCGATGTCACCCCTCCCTCCCTTGGCGCACATCTTGGATACCTAGACACATCACATCTTTCGCCATCGTGTATAGAACCTTGTGGCACACCACATGTGATTTCTTTTTCTATACCTTCTGTGTCACCTATGTAAACATATTGTTTTCTTCTGCTAAGGTAACTCGTGAACCAGTTGAGTGCTTTAACTCTTATACCAGCTGTTTCTAATTTGTGTAAAAGTAGCGTGTGATAAAGTGTAGGCTTACCGTAGGTGAGGGAACAGACATAATGACAGTTCTATTACTGTCCATTGCTTCCGATATTTTACTAAGTCGAAAATTACTACTTCATTGCTTGAGCCATCTCTTATTTCATAATGTTCTTCATACCGCAATTTAGATATATTTAGAACCTACTAAACTTGTCTTAATTATTTTGTCTCATAAGGCTTAGAAAGAGATGGTAGGAATCTGTCTGGCCCCCACCTTTTTATTTAGGCATGGGGGAAACCTTGTAGAAGTGACAAATTAATGAGATCTGCGAGTTTATCAGCTATTGATAATAAGCAGGTGTGGCTAGTGGATTTTGACATAGGTAGGGCTGCATATACGAGGAGGAATACTTATCCCCCAATAAAAGGAGGGGGTCGGGGGGTCCTCCCTCAGAAAAATTTGGATATCAAGGTGCAAAATTGTGCTATTTTAGCAGTTCTTGTGTCTAAACATTGAATATATTTTCGGTAGATTTATTAATATATAAAAAAAAACATTCTATTAAGGGGCCTCCCTAGTCTCTAGTAGAGGAAATCAAGTAACGCTTCAAGCAGTTACCGCTATTCCATTTTCTCAAACAGTTTAAAACATTTCAAGGTATTAATTTTTTTAGGCCACTTTCCACAAAAATTATTTTAACAAATTTTACATGCCTTTGGATTACTGTGTTGGAGCATTTGACTTAGCAAGTAGGTGGAGAAAAACAAGGGTAGCTGCATGGAAAGTTACACCAAGTCAAAATCACATCAGTGTGTGCTGTCCAGACATTGGATTGACATCATAGCTCAGTTGTTTTTAAGGTTCACAAATCACAGTGTTTTACGTTTAACAAAACTGCACTGTTAATTTAACATACTATAGTTTGTGCTTTTTTTACACTTTTAACTTTACTACATCTCACTGTATTTGAAAATGAAAATATTTTAAGTCAAAACATGTTTTAACTACACTGTTACTTAACTAACGTGGATTCCTGTTACTTGTATGTGAGGTTCGTTCGTCGTTCTTTCCTTAGAACAAATTTTGCAATATTGTGTTACACAGTGCTCACTTTATCGTGAACGGCCTATAGAGGGTAAGGGCTGAACGCAAGGAGGGAGGTTAGAGACTTCAAACAATGACATTTATAAATATAATGAAAGGTATTTATTTATGCATAATTAAAGAAATAAAGAAACAGAAGGAAATAAACTTGCAAGACCTTAAATATTAAAAGCCACCTTAATATCTCAATAAATTCAGTGAAATAGTAGATATAGAATGGTAAATTCAAATGGTAACTCACCCTATTACGAAATACTCTCGTAATGGAGGGTACATTTGTTTGTGGCTTTCTGTCTCGTCTACTGCAGAATCATAAATAAGACAAATTTTGAAGGTATCTGAAAAGGACATCCAGTAAAAAAAAACTCTTTGTATTTGATAAATGGTTACGGTGGTGGCCGGACAGAAAATCAAGTTTTGAAATTTTAGTCTATGAGTTTAATTTACATTTCTTCCATATGGTTTGGTAATGTGCTCAGCTATAAAGTATGTTCTTTAAAAATGAATAACAATGTCACTTCTATTTTACTTTATATTTTTAAGTTGATATTAATTTATTATTTGGTATGAAGTACGTTATAATTCGTGTGAAATAATAGAGTACAAAATTGTTTTCTGTAACGCCTAGGCGTGAAGGAGCAACATATAAATCTTATCATTCAGCCTCAAGAAAACTATTGCAATTTGAGTCGATTTTATGGCAGACTATTACAAATAAACTATTCTTTTTTGGCGTAATAGGTTTAAAAATTCCATATAATTTGGAAACATGCTACTTTAGACCAGTTATTTTTCTACTAATTAACTAAGTCACATATGCAAAATGTGAAAAGTTTGTAGGAAGCGCCACTGTGTGTAGGACAGGTCATGAAGTGATGTGAAACGAGCGAATTGAGTGACATGTTGTGTCTGTCGTTAGTGCAGTGTAGCGTGTGGCGTTTTGCGGGCCGGGCTGGTTTGCTAGCAGCCCACAAGCGCGTCATTTATCAGAAACCCCTGTTCCCCTTCTAGGGTTCGCCAGACCGATGCATGCTGTGCACATGCGCCAGCAAGGTCATATGGGCTGCTCGGCACACAGCCCTGCCTATATTCTATCCATTCTAAGGTTGCAACTAATTCATTCAAGTGAATGTCAATAAAAATTTTTGCACAGAATAAATTTAATTTGAAATGTTGGAAAATACAAGGAAAATGTATCACAACACAATCACAATGTGAGGAATCAAGCTATAATTCAGTTGTTTTGATTTATTTCGTTAGCAATTTTTATTTCTGTTGCAACCTTAGAGTGAACATAGTTATAATTCAGACCACCCGAGGCAGGAAATGCATACTCAAGTACAACTTTCTCGCATTCCTCAGACTTCGCGTTCACGATCGAGTGATGGTGTTTGGTGAGTAAGTAACTTAGTTCAAAAGGTATCATTACAAATTGTCTCCTATAACACCAGCTGTGAAAATGAAAATTATTTACTGTAGGCCTAATTCCGAAATAATCAGGGAGGACTGCTGCCCAATAGCACCAACCGCCACTGATAATAAGCAACTTTTAATGATTTTACAATAAATGCCATCTTTGGTTACCTAATTTTTTTTTTTTTTGGTTAGAAATAATGTCATATAATTCCACATTATCCGTGGAATGTAGAATAATATATTTTTCTGTTCTGTATACAAATTCTTTAAGGGTGCTTGGTCTGTTAGATTTTGGATACATAAATTTATTTAAACATTTATTTAAACATAATTTACAAAATTACAAGTACAACTTTGTCTGATCTCCTTGAGCATTGCTCTAGGGGGAGATCTTTTGAGATCATTGACACAGAAATAAGAGGTGAGGGCGGTTTGGGCTCGGTAGTTTACGTTGGCTATGGCTTTGGCAAGAAACAATTTGTGACAGGTTCTCTGTGAGCCAAGATATCCTGTCAATAGTGGTTTAACCTTACATATGTACTTACTAAATTTTGTAATTGGCACAAGAGCTTTAGTCATTACTATGTATTATAAAACTTGTTACATCAGACCAAGTTACAGCGTTTGTAACAACATGTTGTACATAACTGGGTAAACAACGTATATCTGTCAACTAGTTTGGAGATAAGCATGGCAAATTATGAGACATATGGCACTTAACATGATACACAGGCTTTATAGCATAGAACAGAAAAACATATTTGGGTAACAAAATATCAACCTAGTTGTTGCATGTGAACACACACTTTAAACTGGAATGTATAGACATGTAGTTTTTCTTAGCACCCAGGGTAATTATGATGAGTGTATCACAGATTCTGACATTATTGGGTGCCCTTAAGTCTACAAAACACATTAGCTATTAGTAATTATTAATGTCCTATTACTCCCCAGAGCACAGTCTTACATATAATTACATTAAATCCATACAGCATCATTGTTACACCAAGTCAATACAGAATCATAGGGATTATTATTTGTATGTCTTACAAACTTTGTCTTTTAAAGCTTTAATAAATTCTAGGACACTCTTGGCTATCCCTGTCACTATTCCGGGATCAGCTATAGTTGGAGCCACTTCTTGTGCGTCAATATTAGGTGTTCTTTAAGTTTTTGCTTAAACAGGTCACCAGTATTTACATTCTTAAGTTTGTCTGGAAGTTTGTTATACAGTTTTTAGCCTTGAAATGCAAAGGATGATGTTCCTAGTTGAGTTTTACTGAGGCCAGATATATGTCACGGACATTTTTTGTGTTGTATTTGTGTGTTGTCTTTGGTGTTATGTCTTTCATGTTGTGAATGTTGTGGGGTACATTGAGTCTACAAAGTCCTCTAACTGGAAGTAACTTATCCTGTTATGGATATAAATATCTGTAGCATGATAGTGTTTGGGTGGATTTAAAGTGTTTCTTAATGCCTTGTTTTGTGCTATTTGCAGGGGTTTAATAACCCATTCTGTTGCCATGCCCCATATGTGACTATGATATTGTAGGTGACTGTGTATTAGGGAGAAATAGACAATCTTTTTGACCTCAATTGGTGCACTGTACAATCGCCTAAGTACAGACTACCTGCTGTAGGGAGAATGTTACTAAGGATAATTTCAGTATGGGTCTGCCATGTCAAATGTTGGTCAACGTAGCCTATATTCCTAGACATTTCATAACCTCTACCTTTTTAATTTTATCACAATTTATTATGATAGGTTGATGTTCACCTGGGGTTAAGTGTTACCGACTCGGTAAAGGTAAACCCTAGTAAAGTTACCCTATATTTATTTCATATAGAGTAGAGAAAGCACGATGTAAAGTTACGACTGAAAGCCATGGGCATTCGATCCGAGCTGTTCGCGGTACATACATGTGTAATGGCAGACCGTGGGCTACACAAAGGAATGGGGCAGGGTAGCATTTAACCTAACCTCGTTGTTAAGGTAATTGTTCACAAGAATTTGTCTCCAAATCGTTTGGAAATAGATACGGTATGACGAAGATTAACGTAGACCAAATAAAATGTACAAATATTTGTGGGTCTATATTGTAGCGGTTTGTGCAAGCCGGCTCGGTCATAACCTTAAAAGTTTAAAAGTTTGTTACGTCATTGTATGTATATATATCTTTGATGTCGCGCGCGCTCCTACCTTCTACGATACGTGAACGTTCAACAAATGTTTTGTTCGTTGCGTGTTTGGGTTATGTCTTCAGTAACTTCGTTTTTGTTGATTAGCTCGTTGTGTGGTGTAACGTAGCTTTAAAAATTTCGTACGTTAAATCATGTTGTTATGTTTTTCGTGTTTAAGTTTTGTTTGTTTTAAAAAAATGTGGTCTCACATAAAAAACTTTTTCAAGAAATACGTGTTCCGAGAAGTGGATGGTGCTACATGTAATGATACACGATACAAGCGGAGGTATAGAACAAAAATTCCAGCCTTGTAGTGTTACGCATATGATAACATTCTCTGACAGTGTTTATGTGATATGTATAATTTTGTTGACGGAAGTCTGCGACATGACGTCATAACTGTAAACAGTTTTGTAAACACAATAGCGAAGTAAACAGTACTCCAAATTGTCGGTCCTTGAATGAAAGTAGCCTTAAAAAATAACTAGGAATATTATCGTACTTGATGCATTCACGAACAGTTTACGCAAACAAACTTGTGCTTGGTTTTCTCACATTGGCCTTGGGCCTTTGAGGTCAATGGGATTCACTGCTGACATGATTTTTTAACTACCTACAGTAAACGTATTCACACAAATAATTGCATTCTTTGTCTGTTTCTATATCTACTTACATAGGTGTCGATGTGGAACTATTTATAATTGAGAAACCAGTAATCATTATACCAATCATGTAGCAATCTATAATTTGAGACAGTTTTCTGAAGTCATAATAATATTGTTAAATTCAGTGTTGTTTGTAACATCAGGGATGTTATAAAAAGATGGTTTTAGTATCGCAAACGGAAGCTGTAAAGTAGCTGAATTTCTTCTCAGCACAAATGTTCTGCCTTTGGTCGTTCATTAACCCAAAACATTACCAGCATGTACATGTTAAAACATGGTTTTTGAAGGAGTTGTGGATGGGAGTGCATGACTAGATTTAGTTTTTTGGATATAACTCCATTGCGATGTAGGCCTAGATGTTTTGTCAAAGAAACTAAAAGTAATAGAAAAACATGGATAAGTAAAATGCTTTAATTAACAGGATAGGCTTACATACCATTACATTATCTTGTTAATTTAGTGTCATCTCCAATTAGAGCAAACCGATTGCTCAAGGAGACAAATACTGTATATTGTAAATACATTTTGTAACTTATCTGAATTTTTAGAAATAAATAAATAAAAATAAATAATAAAATAAATAAAATTCCGTAAATGGAATCGGCTCAAATTAAAACCAGGAAAACCAAATAAGATAATAAAACGATAAACCCAGATTTGAGGACTGCTTAGAGGTGTGTAGGTACGGATGTATACGGATCCTTGGAAGTGAACTGGATCACTCGGCGGAGTGGTGGATGTAGTTCCACATTTAAAATGGAACCAGATCTGCTCGGACCTGAAGTGGCAGGTGACGCACTGGTGGAAGGAAAATATGGACAGTATTGTAAGATGTGATTCGCTGGGTTGTGGAAGATAAAGAGGAGGAGACAAGAAAAGTAATATATGTGAGAAGAGGGGAGGGAAAATGTAGGAGGTGGATGCGCTGCTTAGTGATCCGATGGCAGACAGTGGTAGAACCAAATGTGCTTGATTTTTCTATTAAATCCGACTCGCGGACCAACTTCAGCTCCACAGCGGAACTGGAACTGAACTGGCGTTTATGACGGGGTTGGTAGAGGAGAAGGGGAAAGGAAGGAGGAATATTGACCCCAAGATCAGGCCTGTTAAAGGGGAGGATGGAGCTGTGAAACATAATGTAGAAATTGTATTGAGAGGGGAAGGGAATGGTAAATTGTGTGCGCAATAACTGCACGAAGCTTGTGTTCCGGCGAAGAGGGAACCAAATAACTGCAACTGTGTTGATGAAATCCAACTCCTTGCTTCAGGTCCAGCTCCACAGAGGAACTAGAATTGAACTGCTCTACTGCTGGTGTTGTGATTGAAAATGCAACGTTATACAATTTGTTAACAGTAATATATGGCAATTCTAATTTTTGTTCAGGACTGTAAAGTGATTCCGCACTACACTTCTTTTTGGTGGTGTTTATTATGAATTTTTCACAAAACAAAACCTCAACTTAAAACTGTTTGGACATTTACGTATTTATAGCCTACAGCCTAATTGTAATAGGAAAAAGTATTTTAAAAAAATCCAGGCCATTCGCCCTGTTGTGCATTACAGTTACTGAACTGAGTCCAGCGGCCGGAGGACTTATTCACCATGTACAATACATGTTTGCCAAGCAAATTTTGTAATTCCAACTCAGTTTCCATGCCCGGAACTGAACTGTAGCGAACATCTGACACCCTTCCCGCCTTCAGAACTTAGTTGCTGTTTATATATAAATGGATGATGATTGTTTTCACAATCAAAATATTAATTTTACCATTACATATGATCTTTAAAATATTATGTATTATATCCTGCAATATTTTTATTAAGCAAATTATTGTTATGCAAGTTTCTCTACCGGAACAGAACTCTGTAGTGATAACAGTATAACACTTTTGCATGCACGTGAACCCATCTATTTCAACCATTATTAATTTTTCAACCCTGCTTTGACAAGTAAAACATTTTGTTTTGGGATGGGGGAAAAGTGACGGGAATCAGCATAAAATAAGTTTGCTGATTGTTTCATTTTATGGTCAGCACACAACATATTTAAATTTTATGAGAGTAGCGCCATGAACCGTTTAACATGCAACCAGACTGCCGGGCCCCATGGGTCAGCCAGAACCGATACCAGGAAACAGTTCAGAAGAGCTGGAAGTGGTTTTAGATCCAGGTCCGAAAAATATCTGGGCCTGCACACCTCTAAGCCTGCTTTGGCAAGGGGACAAACAGAATATATGAACCACTAAATAAAATGAAAATATGATATGATGATGAGGCAAAACAAAATACAGTAGAGCCTAGGTAGTTTATCAGACACGAACAGAAAAACGTGACACAATGACGAGGTAAAACAAAATACAGTAGGCCTAGTTTTCCAAACAGAAGAACAGTGTTTCTAGACTGGAATCTGTTCCCATCATCAGGCATACGCACATGTGGTCCGAGAATATGAGTAGGGCTGATTTATGTAATTGATCATAAAATTTGTGATGTGGGTAGACCTAATATAGGTATTTTTCTTACCTGGAAAAAATGTGAGGAAATAATATAATTATTTGTGGTTAACAGATTGTGTTTATTAACGAAAAGAGTATTTTTTTCATTATGAGTATTTAAAAGATTTTGGACTGCGCTTAACATTGAGGTCTTTAGCAATGAGTATTTAAGAAGCTCATTATATGCTTAAGACCAGTAAAGTAGTATAAATAGCTTAAACTTACTGAAAGTGAAACGTTTTTATAAATTATTTATCTGACATAACTACACAGCTCCATGGGCGTAATTTGAGCATTTTGATTGGGGTGGCAAGGATTACCAGGTATAAAAAATTTGGAAAAAAGGGGGCGGGGTGGAAATCGAACAGCTTCCATCAAAATTATGTATACACTTTTGTATTGATTATTTTATATCATTAGCTAAGTTGGAAAACGGTGTATTGGAAAATGCACAAGTAAAATTGTATTCCTAAGCTAAGAAAGAGAATAGAGAATATTATGTTCTCTATCAACAAAATTTTGGGGTGGCAAATGCCACCCCTTGCCACACCCGAATTACGCTTATGCACAGCTCTCACAATTAATTAGAATTCTTTACACCCAGCCAGGTATTTTACAATATGAGAAATGTGTACCTAATTAAGTAAGTGGTAGTGAGAGTAGTGTCTACACAAGTTTCCTAGCTCTGTAAAAATGAATTTACAATGTCACAACAATCAGACATCACATCATGACATAAAGTAACTGCCAGTAAGAAACAAGGACACCCTTGACACATTTTGAAACCCAGTCACACTGACAAAAATGCATTCTATTTTTACTTTTGTCGGTGTCTGACGAGCTAGGCAACAAAAATATACTATATCCAACAGTCAGGCCCTCGCACAGTTTTTTTCGCGAAGGGGTGTGGAGACAAATATCAAAAGTAAATATTTATGAAACTTGGTTCAAATTGTAATACGTATTATGTTAAAAAGTCTTTCTTTTTAGGTTTTATTATACATGACAGTGAACAACACTAACAATCATGGACTTTTAATATACTTACAAATGTAAACTTTTAGAGGTTTGTGTAAAAATGTATGTACGAGTTCAAACATTTCTAAGGGGGAGGCTTGCACCCCCTCCCCCTTCTCCACTGTGTGTTGCCCTGGCAACAGTACGAATTAACCACAAAGTTCATCACGGTAGTTTATTTTTCATAATCTATGTGGAAGTTGGTTAAACTGTAACAAACAAAAGTAGATGTTGTCTGTTTTGTTCTTAACGAAAAATGGAAATGTTTTCAGAATCATTTATAATTATGGAGTGAAGAATTATTCCGAGTTGTACAGTATAAAGTCATGTCATTTGAAACATTTGAAGTAATGTTGTTCATAAATGTACACACACTGCCCAGTAAGTTACATGTTCACTGACAACCACAACACAGTTAGGGTGTTGTAAACGTTGAATTTTCTTTCATTGTGTAAATTATATCTTGTGTTATACTGTAAAAATGAGCTCATGGCATAGCAAATCCAGTAATGCTTGAACTTAAAGTAGGTTTATATTTATTTCCAAGAAAATTCTTCATTTAATATTTGTTTTCATATGCAGCAAAGTCCACTGTGCACTTGCCAGAGTGCCACAAGTTCACAGTGAACTTGCCAGAGTGCCACAAGTTCACAGTGAACTTGCCAGAGTGCCACAAGTTCACAGTGAACTTGCCAGAGTGCCACAAGGTTCACAGTGGACTTGCCAGAGTGCCACAAAGTTCACAGTGGACTTGCCAGAGTGCCACAAAGTTCACAGTGGACTTGCCAGAGTGCCACAAAGTTCACAGTGGAATTGCCAGAGGGTCACAAAGTTCACAGTGGAATTGCCAGAGGGTCACAAAGTTCACAGTGGACTTGCCAAAATCCCATAGTACAATCAGTGATTTTATGTTAAAATTGTTGAACTTATTAAGTCTCCAGGTGGAACATGGTTTGTTTTTCTTTTAAACTCGCTGCATTATCACCCACCCTGAATATTTTATTACAATATTCATGGTGTGACAATTTTTTTCCCAGGTTGGATGATACAGAAAACGAGGTGCCATCCAAGTTTCAGAAGATTCAAACTACAGATACTACAAATAGACCGACTTCCACCACACATATTGGCAGAGTCAGTAGTAAGTATTGTTTTCCTTAGCACGGTCAGTACAGTTGTTTACAGTTCCAAGTGTCTGATACAGCAGTAATTTTTTAATAGCCATAAAGGAAAGATTGTTTTCATTGTATATTTAAAATTTTTATTTTGTTAGATTTTTGTTCAGCCTTTTTGAACAACAGTATTTTTTTAAATAAATTGAATTATTTAATGCTGGATTTTAAAGGGTACTTTGTACAGCTCTGTTTTTCACTGATTTCTAACGTACCTAATGTAATGTACAGTAAGAAAAATGTTGTAACATCATCTGGAGTAAAACGTACACATTTAATAAAAAGAGATTGGGAACAAGAATAAAAATAAAAATAAAAGTTTTTCTGCTGAAATGTTTGGTGTTTTAATATCTAGAAATGATTTAGACTGTTTGGAAATTGTTTGGCCTGTAGTTGTAACAGTACTGACACGATCAGGGTGATGTGGTGATTAATGCTCCACATTGAAATGATGGCATATGATGTAGGGGAGGGGTACTGGGAAAACTGAAAAATGATGGCTACACTGACTCGGTTGGTGAGTCGGACAGGATGTGGGTGACAAAGTTAAGGGAATGGACTGGCCAGTAGGGAGAACCGGGATGAGATGGATATTGGGAAATAGGGTACGCGGCGGAAGCCATGGGGAAAACCTCTCAGATGATGATATCAGGGTCGATGGGCCAACAACCACGAAGCAGTCTATGTACCAGTGGATTTTAGCACCCGCCAATAATATGTTTTCGGAGATCTGTCGGGGCCAGTCTGGGGCCAGTCTCCACACCACAACACACTCAGAAAATAAGTACAGTACACTATGTGTCCCTAGGAACGGGGCGAGCAACTACTACATAAAAGGAAAGACAGTTCTGTAGTTTACTTACCACAAGAAGCATTTTACTGGTCTGTTCTGAAGGCCAGTGCCAGTTGAGTGGGCCTGGAGTCTGTACCTCCAGTGGGTTGTGCGGGGAAACAGCACGAGTCTAGCAGTGAACTTACGGTGTAGAGTTAAATCCCTGGATGCGGTGGCCGACAGGGGGTGAGGAGCCCTGGGTCAAGACAACAAAAACTGTTCCATGATGAAAAAAAAAAAATGACCGGTACAAAACCGATGAAGGACTCTGGGTAGTCTAGACGTCTATCTCCTGTCAGCGTTACTCTCCGATTGACTAATGGTTCTTAACCCACGCGAAGCCACACACTCGAGAGAGTCTGACTTCGTGTGCCACAAATTAGTACGTATGCAAAACACTTAAAAAAAAAGATGCAATAAGTTACATCAGACAAAACTGACACTGGAAATATAGTGACAACATATACAAAACATTGTTCGGAATTGTCGTGTGTTTGGTAACTGTTCCGTATGTCATTTTCAAGTGAAATAATACATAAACGTTGCATAGCTGATGCAACACTGATAATGGCAATTGAAAATTAAAAGAAAAATATTAAAAAGACATTTGAAAAACATGATGACAATAAGATACTTGAAAAAAAGTAGGAATTTTAAGAGTAAAATTTAGGAAGCATATTTTAAAGGTATTATTTATTGTTTAAAATGCACATTGAGTGTAGGCCACACTAAACGAGTACAGGGCGGCAGACAGTTAGTGGGAGGGTGTGCTAGGCACACATCAGTACACTAATAACAAAAGACATTTTTTTTTTTAGGAACAAAGGCTGTCAAATACCCCTCTGTGAAGTTACAGACAGACAGAAATGCATCAAACAAGTCTTGAATATCCTATATTTTGTTTTACTTAGTGCAAAATGGTGGTTATAGGGACTGTCACATTGCAGTAAAAAAATTAATTTGTATAAAGTGTTTATAGATACTCATTTCTTTGTATAAAATGAAAACACTACATTATCCATAGTAAGATGTTGGCAGAGTTAAGCGTGAAGTCTTTGAATGGCTGGCTACTTCACAATTATAACTGCTAGAAACAACCCCTTTGCGGTGTCAAAACTCTCAGATAAATATTTTTATTGACTTCTGACTGCCAGGTATGTCAACAATCATGCATAAGAAATGTATCATACTTAGGTGTTCTATACAAGTAAATTATTAACCTGTTAATTAACAGGGGTATGTTTTATACAAATATTTTATTTTTGAACATTTCAATCAATGTGTTGATGTAATTTTACTACTGAAATTGTAGTTAGCAAACATCATCTATATATTTTCTTAAAAGTTATTTTGTGTGGGGCTGTTAAGGGCATTCAAGAAGGAAATAATCATAATTCTATATTAGTGTTAGTTTTGTAGACATTACTTGGGAGTACATTTTTCTCATAAAAAACATTTTGGCCAGTTTTCGCATAATGGAATTTTAGAGTAAAAAATTGCATCTTTTTACTTCATACTCCTCCCCCTCCTAAAATCAATTGGTGCCCGAATAAAAGTATGTATAGTACTTTCATAGCTGCAGTCTTGTGTATTTGACTTGCCCTTTCCTCAATACTTGACGAAATTGGACAAAAGCTTCTTCTTTTCTGTTGAGAAATTATCTAAGTATCTATGGCACTTATCTAGCCAGCTGTTGAATGAAAGCAAAAATTTTTGCACCAATATTTGAATATATGTTTGACACTTGAAGTAAAATTTTGCTATGAATAATTGTCAGTAGATAACCAGAGGCACTAGCCACAATTAAGTGCAGTCTGACATATAACTAATCTGTGATGGGATATACTTACAAACAAACAATGTAACAATCTGAAATTACAATCCTAGTATACATTACCAACAAACTGAAATTTTTACTTTTTAAAATGGCGACCATTCAATAGTTAACTAGGACGCGAGAATGACACTAAAGTACATACATTCGTTTCCTTGTGCCCTTTGGCATTTGCAACATTTTGCATTTGCATCCTTTACTTTCAGTTCAGAGTTCGGACAGTCCTTGTGATGTCGTTTCTGGGAACAAATACACTCAAGTAAGTACTTCAAGTGAATTCGGACATTGCCTCAATCAACATAATAGAAATGTGTGTGTGAAAGTTATTTTGTTTTACATTACAGTATGTTAATTGGTTTTTTTGGGTGTATGAAGTAAAAAACATGCAAATGTTGACTTTGAAATGCTAGTATGGGTAAACTGGCTGTGCCAATTTTTTTTTGTATGGGGAAGATGTACTTCCAAGTATCGTCTACAAAACTAACGTTACTTCATACAAATATAATTGGAATGCCGTTAAGGATGCTGTCTGCCCAAGAGCCTTGTTGAGAGCAAAGTTTGGAATTAAATGTTAAGTTTTGCCCTGCGGGGCTCAAGTCATCTTTCATGACATAATCTAGACCCCTGTACATAGTCAACTATAATGTTAGTTCATTATAAAATTTCTTGTATGTATTATTAAATTGCTCATTATTTTTCAAACTTTTTTTTTAGGAACTCCGCTTACATCAGGGAACTGGAATCCTAATGGAAATCAAGAAATGGTAAGTTCATGTGCAATCTTTATTTAAATTTCAATCAATTTTCATGAGTGAAATTAATGCAATAAATTGTATGTTTGTAGAGGATAAAAAAATATTCACTTGCATGCCTGAGGATGTTGTGCAGGTCACCTAAACTTTTTTCAGACTTCATAAAATTTCCCTGTGGTACATTGCTTTGAATAGACATAAGATTTCAGTAAGTTGTTATTTCACTGATGTGGCCTTCTGTATTTGTCAGCAGAAATATTTTTGAGCCCTTTTTTGAGTTGAATGTAAAAAGTTGTGAAAGGTGACATGATTTTGAGACATCATCTGCTTGCATACATGTACCTGCAACACAACTTTTCAACCTCCACTCCATAAAGCAAGCGAGGAACTAATTCCTCATAGCGACAGTTTGCCTAAGGACATGTTAGGCCTGATTGTCACAATATTTTCTTAAGTTGGCGGGAAGGTAACGGTCTCCTGCACGCCATACTAAATGCTTGATTACCTTTCAGCTAATCACAGTTATACTCGCTGCAGATTTTCTCATATCAACTATCATTCTCAAGGACAGATAGCTTGTGTTAACAGGTACAGCTTCATACCCTTGTGGCACTGTCCAGGATGGGTATGGAAGCTATTTGTGATAGCTGAAGCCTCCTGATGTGGCCCTCATTGCTGAGCTGGGAGTGTTAATAATCTGGATGATTTTGTGTCCTGTATACATAAAATCCGCAGCTGTTGAGTTGGCAATGATAGATTGGTCTATCCTATGTGCGGAAGGTTGCAAAATGGCAACAGAGACGAGATACAATAAATGGGTTGTTAATCTCTTAATGTGCAAGTTGTAACGAGTACAGAATAATAACTATTTTTGTTTACATTATGACAGGTTTATAACTAGCATATTTATTATCAACAGTGTTAGTTTGTTTTGATGAGAATTGTAGTATTTGTTTGTTTACTTATGTTGCTCATCATAACTTTAGTTCTATTGTATATACTAATTTAATATTGAAAGCACCCCATTAATTTTATTTCTTTTAAATTTTATTTGTGTTAGGTTTTAGCTTCTTTTGCAGTTTCTCTTTGGTTGTGATGTTTAAAGAGAAAGGAAAATGGTTGTGGGTTTTGAAATGATCGGATCGCGTCGGTAATGCCTGATTTTATATCCGATGATCCCAGGCGGCGTCATAATGCTAGGTTACAATTTGAGACCACCATTTCAAAGTGTAAAACGTAGGAAAACAGGACAAGTACAGAAGAGGTCCTAGTTTTGCATCTATTATTAGATTTGGAGTGAGCAAGATCGGCGGCGTCATCGGCTTTGTCTTGTCAGCGATAGATAAGTACAGACGCCATACGTTTTACGCATTATAGTCTTGGTATTTTTACATGAACTCTTTTGGAAATCAATACACTTAATAGGATTTATTGTTTAAAGTGTATGTATGAAGCTAAGTTTGTGAATATTTGGACTGAAAAACGTAATATGAAAATACTAATGGAAGCCGTTACCCAGTGGTCCTAAACATAATTTAACGTCTTAAAGCTGGAGCATTTTCGTCAGTAACTAGGAGACGCTAATCATTGTAATGAATTTAATAAGTTATGTGAAATAACTAGAAAGAATTTTTAACATTAATTTTATTCTGAGTCGACGTTCACTAGCATAATACTAAATTGGAACTTTATATTATTTTAATCTTTGATTGGCAATTTTATTATTTATAATTTTGAGACTTATTGAATTGTGAACTTCAGACTTAATTTTTTTCAGAATTAAATAGTTGAGAACCTAAATTCAGAATTGTAAGGATGGGAGTGCATTTTAATAATGTTATATATTTTTCATTTACTATCTTTCAACTAGTCTAATTTTTACTCAGTCAGTTATGCAAATAATTTCATGCACAGTTTAGTGTAATTTAGGGAAATTGTCTACATTACATCTGAAATTCTACTAAGGATTATTTTGTGTTTATTTGTGTCTGTAGAGTAGTAGTATTTCTTCGAATACTTCAAGACTCTATCAGATGTATTTTGTTCATACTTTCCTACCAGTAAGTATAATTGGTATGACTGCAATCTTTTTTAGTTCAGTAAGGTTAACAAGTTCTCCTGTTTTTTCAACCCACATGATTAGTCTCCAGAGTATTATAAAATCTACTGTGAATTTGAGTGTTGAGGTATGTATAAGCTACATGTAGGTAGTAACCACCCAGGCAACCTTAAGTACATACCTATATGAGAGTTTCTTCACCTCGTTCTACACTTTATATTTTATTTAGAGTTGTCTCATACAGTATAACTCAATCTCACACCCACACAATTCATAATAACATCAACAGTATACTTGTATAACTGTACGGTAAACTATGTACACACATTCCTATAGTTAATATAAAGTTACTGAAATTTAGCAGCTCTCATATTTTGTAAGAGTATGTGACTTCACTAATATTTCTATATTTTATATGTGACTTCACTAATTTTTCTATATTTTATATGTGACTTCACTAATTTTTCTATATTTTATATGTTACTTTACTAATTTTTCAGTATTTTATATAAATTTCAGCACTTGGTGTGTTGACAGTATGTACATCGCAAGGTTTACTTGCAGTATTTCATTTCTTGTGTGTTGTTTTTCATGATGCTCGTTGAAGTCAGTCTTGTGTTTTGGAAATAGTATATTGGCTTTTGATACAAACACAATCAGTTAGGTATTACTTCAGAGCAGTGATACAGAGGTAGGTGTATGTTTCCTTCAGAATTCTGGTAGGAGTAACAGAGTTGCTGCTTGTAATAATAGATGTAGTGTATAAATGTTATTCATGAGCATTTAAGTGTTATTTGTGACACTTTAAAGGAATTGTAAATTACCTGTTATTTGTTCAGAACGAGGTTGAGGCTGTACGTAATTTAAAACCTGATATACATATTTTCTGATCATAATTAGATGCAGCAAGTGTACTAAAGTTTTTACAAAATTAGCACAAATGCATATGTACCCTATAAAGTTTGTTAGTTCCGATTATCTAGAGTCATGAATCTCGAATCAGTTCTTGGGGTGTAAGTGTTGCTCCAAAAAAACCATTTTGATTTTATTTCAGTCTTTATTTTGTTACATTTCCATTCACCATTTCTGCCATAAAGTACTCTGCAAGTTTCATTACTTAGGTTTATAAAAAGCACGCAGTCACGAAGAACACGTAACAGAAATTATGAAAAGGGAGTTTGCAATAACCCTGCACCCTATCAGCTTTGTACATAGGCAGAAAACGAGGTTAAAGTATAAAAAATTAAACTGATAGTTTGGTCACTAGTGCTGCGCGTATGCTCGAAGTTGCTTCGTTACTCTTTGATCAGTATTTTGGGCCTCAGCTCCGTGGACATGCTAGAACTCGCCTAACAAGATAGATTCACGGTGAAAAATCCACAAGACAATGAATTATCGTAGCAATACACAAATATTCCAGGCTTGGAAAATTCCTTTTTAAAAGTAACTAGTTACAGGTCATGTTCCTTTGATATTTTGCAACTGCTTTTATTTTGTCACACAGGATACAACATAATTGAGAACCAAAGTGAGACTAGTTTTCTACATAAAATAAATACTATGCTGTATTTGATATACCTGCAAAAACAGTATATATGTAGGTTTTTACATGAACATTAATTGTTAAATTCATCTTCTTTTTACCAGCACAGTAAAACCATTTTTATTAATTAAGCCATTAATTGGCAATTCACACTAAAATCACTACAGAAATATTACACAAATCAAAAGATATGTGTGGTATCGATCAGCTAAAACTAGTAAGGAAACACTGAAATGGAAGATACTTTAATGAGTTTAGTCAACCTAATGTACTTGTTACATCAGATGTTTAAACACCTGTTGACATTCTCCAAATATAAAATTTTTGTAAATTATCTCCTCCCAAAATAAAATTCAATTAATTTTTTTATCCTATCTCCATAACTGTGAATATTTTAAATTACATCAGGCTACTATGTCATGTCACTATTGTGAAACACGAATTGGAAAATGAGTTTAGACAGTCCGAGAAAAGAAAATCTTGGGGCCAGTTGTATCAACTTTAAACTAACAGGCTGTTAGTTAACACCGTATTAGCTCATTCTCTTGTTAAGTGCCCAGGTGTGCTACATCATCCATTTTTATTCTCTTGTTAGCTACGGAGTTAAGAGTTTTGGTGGTGCTTTTATGTGTATGTTGACAAGTGTGCTATATTTATTTATTTTTGTATTATTTACAAAATATGTATGAAAAATTAAAACTTTTACAAGTGAGAGGAGAAATGACATTTTATAACATGTTGTGCTGGGACAGCACTGACTTTGAAGCATAATAGACTAATCTTCAGTTTCTGCTATTGTGTGCCCCTGAATTGTCAGAATTCTCCGTCAAGGCTGTGACGTCAGCTAACGGTGTTGTACTGTGACGTCTGAACTGTGTAGTGCGCATGCCTCGCCGCTTCGTCGGAGCTCGGGTGTCTTCGGTTGTCTTTGTGTCCCCACCTTTGGCCGGCCTTCCCTCCCTTCTTCCCCCCTCCTGCCTTAGCGCCTCGCCGACCTGTGCTCGTCACTCTTTCCCCAACGCTTCGAGGAGTAGGTTGTGCCTATCTCGCCATCACCTCAACGCCCGCCCAATCATTTTGTTTGGTAAGTGTTTATTTTAGGGTCGTTCTTCCGTGTGTTACGGTTAGGTAATTCGCGTGTCTACCCTTTGTTGGTTTTGTGTTTAATATTTCCGTTTGTGTTTAGTTTTTGCTTACTTCTTCACCTTCCTATCTTTCTAATTGGCCGAGCGGACGTTGTAGTGATGGGCGAGAAATGAGAGTCGAGGCATTGATTTATTTATTTAATCCGTAGTGTACTCCTTCAGGTGTTTTTGGTTAAGGCTTACGAGCCCTCATATGTTTGTTAAGGACTTTGAGCCCGTTTTGATAGTGTTTCTATTGTGATTTATATAATTTGTATGCCATAAGTGGACATTGAGTTAAAATACACATGTCGAAAACATGCCACGATTACGTTTGTTTCTAGTAGATGTTGTCATTCCCACTTGCATTTAATGTGTGTGTTTGTCCTTGTCTTTTGTGTTTCACCTTGGAGTTGTTGTGCCTATGCATGCCCCGGGATTAGCCCGATTAGACCAGGTTTTCAGACGTAGGTCTGATAGACAATGGTCTGGTTTATTTGTGCCTTGGAACGGGGCACAATGTTTAATCTGTATTAGGATATACTTGGCCTTTCATGAAAGTTACAAGACAAGTACCACCATTACGGTCAAAATATGTGAAGAAATAAAAATTAAGAGTTTGAGTTCATTCTTTGATTACTTAAGAGATATTCTTTTAAGATTCTCTCTATTTCAGAAGATTGGAGGGCTTAACTTTTAGTTTATAGTCATTCTTGAGACTGTTTAAAAATTTTTCACGTGTCGGCTATGTACAAAACAAACCTACCTCATTAAATACTTGTAAAGCCAGTGAAATTTATTGCAGAATCCTTGTACGAATGACGTGAAACATGTTAGCACTGAATTGCTTAGAAATGATATAGGTATCACATTCATGACGAAAGCAATTTGTAGGCCTATTTAAAGAAACACACTCATAAGTATCAAGTCTCACGAGTTACGAAACTTGCGTGGAAATTAAAATCAACTAAGTTACTCAAATTGAAACCAGTACAAATATAAAACTTTAGGTCGTATGTTTTCCGCTTGAGGCATAGATATGTAGAAACAGAACAGTGAAAGGATGTTATTTCATTTGCATTAAAAAATGCTGCTTCCAGTGAACAAAGCACATAATTATTCACGAACATTGCCAATCAATTAAAATTAACAAAGTATCCACCACACTGAATTCAAGTTCTCAAAATCAATTAACTATTGTTTACTTCACACTTCAGAACACAACCAAAACATGTCCATAACAGTAATTTTGTGACAATTTTCCTTTGTAGCGTAAAAATATCAAACTTCACACTTCCTACATTCTTATATATGCTCAAGAAAGCTACACAATATGAGGTTATGAAAATGTATCAAAACATACTTAAGGTGCAAGACATTTATATTGCAAAAGTCAAATGTGGCTACAGTCACGATAGCAGTCAATACAAGTTATAATGCCTAACAAATTTGGAAGAAACAGTGTATATACTTAACAAATTTATAATAATCAGTTTCGATCATGAATTTGCTTGGTTAGAGACACGTTTTTTGAAGAACAGTATTGCTTAAACAGTTTGTTTTTTCTGTCTTCAACCAAATCCATGCACTCATACTCAGTTATATTTTCATGCTATAATACCTCACATTAATATGGTTTTGCGCAAAGTATAAAATTTATATTATCTTAAACGAGTCAGAATTTTTGCAACTACCATAGCCATCTTGTGAATTGCCTCGCACTCACCATTATTCTCCTGTTGTATTTATCCGTCTTTTCCTCTGCTTGTTAGCTAGGAGAATAAATTATCTTGCTAGCGACAACAGGCGTTCACACAAGTTTTCCGCAATGTATGTAAAATATTTTTTAAATTCGAGACCAAGCCAGCATAAACAAAACAATCCCTTTGCTGTTAATTTCATGGACAAAACGACACAGAGGAGCAAGCAACAGATTCTGCACATCGCAGACAGTCAACAGCAAGTAATTGTCGGCAACCTAATTGCTGAATATTTTTTCATTTATTGTACAAAACCATAAATAATGACAAACATAGCAAATAACATTATATTAAAAAAAAGTTTGTTTTAAGTGAACGAATAAAGGAACGCAAAAAATATCGTTCGTTCCTTAAATAAATGAACAAAGTTCTGAATTTCTTTCACATGTCAAGAAAAGAACTCGTTCCTTATGTGTTCGCAAAATAAATGAACAAAATCAAAGGAACACGTTCATTGGAACTCGTTCCTTACTAGCTTTGCAAATACAGTATTCATAACAACTATTACATTTTTGGTTACTACAAGGAACTAGATTTCATTAAATAAATACAAATATTACAGTGTTAGTTTACAACTTCGACATCGAAATAAAATAAAATTATCCCTCAAATTAATTAACCATTGATTATATAAAGAAAAGACCAAATCAGTATATATCTTGTCCCTTCTTATTCTGCAATGCTATATGTTCAGGCTGTAATTTTATTTAGCAAAGTTTACAGTGTTGTTAAATTGCAGTTGTACTTTCTGAGTGTGAAAGTTCTTCACTGTTGTAATTACATTATTTGAAATGTATTGTAATTAGTATTGGCAAATTTGCACAGCAAATAATCATTGCACTGATAATTGAGATTTTACAAATTTTTTTTCATTGGACTAAAAGTTTTATGTTGATATTTGTTGTGTGCAAGTGCAAGGTTCAGTTGAATTGGGTAGCAAGAATAATTTGGAAAAAGCATTTGATCCGATAGTTTTCGAAGTGTAAAAAAATTGGCTGTTTTAGTGTTCTGCTTGGGTTGCGTTTCTTTCATTATTAACCAAATTATCACAAAGTAGAATTTTAAGTTACTTTAATTTTACTAGCAAAGAAATGAAGATATTCCACTGTTATTAAAATGAAGGTATTCCAAACCAAATTTCCGCAGTTCAACGTATTACAAGTCTGTACCTCTCTACTAACGAAAGCAGTTTATGAAAGTGTATATGATGCAAATTTAAAGTTCCTTAATTTATTTCATCAAATGTCACACACAGCAACCATATTGAAAAACATAAAGTGGTTCAGGAGTGTTACACATGCAAAAAATTATTAAGAGTTGGTGAAATAACACTATTAAACATTAAGGACTCCAGTTAATATGCTTCTTTATAAAACTAAATAATTAGCGAACATTTGACTGTCTTGTCCAAGAGCAGTATAACATCATTAGTGTTATTTAATATTGTAACAACTTTGCTGTCCTGGGTGCAGCCAGGTTTGCTTGAGATGAAGGGCTTAGCTAATTAAATAAATTAATAAAATTGAAGTTCTTAATTTAATTACAGCACTCTACATTAAGTATACAATACTCAAGATTCACCCTTTTCATAGTAAACACTGACAGATATTATATACAGGTAATCTCTTTTAAAGCCTAATTTGCTACTCTAGTGTATAATTAATAACGTTTTTCTCTCTTAAAGAAGTCCTCCGACCACATAAGTTTCTATCTAAAAAATAAATATGTCTCACAGTGCACAGCTACAGTTCAATCTGTTTGTCCACTCTAACCGTTACTCACACCACTCGAAGAGTCACAGTCGTCTACACCTCCTTAGTCTCTCTTCAATCTGCTGGTCCTGACTTGTCCCTCACTGCCAAATCTGTTGTGAACACTCACCATGTAAACTCTGCAAACACTGCTCTATGCGCGGGGTTGGTTGGTATTTATAGTCGCAGGTGACGACGTCCAGAATATTTTCAGACCTCGCCAACCATGGTGGTTGATGTAAGCTGAACATTCTACGTGTTGCAAGAACCTTAAGTTATGTCCAAGCTGAATTCTTGTCCCGGATAACTGATAGGTGTCCACCCCTTCACACCTGTGACATCAGCTAGGCGCAAGTGGCCAACGTCTCCAACGGCGGGAAGATAGGGGAAAGGAGGTGGAGCGTAGTCCACTGATGCGTCGTATGACTGGAGATAGTGAAGCTGGGAGAGAGGAAAGAGGAGGGGCGCGGCTGCTGTCTCGAGGCCGGGGCTGTAGGTAGCAAGCAGGGGAGGGGAATGCAGCACGGCCCCTTCAGGACACTGCCCCCAACGCCCTTGAGAGTGATGACTCGTTACACTATTATATAGTCTGTTCATATTAAATTGAGCACTCCCCCAAACTTGTAATATCCAAAAAGTATTTTATTGGGGGCAAAGAAGTTAAGTTTTTTAATGTGCAACATTTACACTTGTTTTTTATTTGCAGAGAAATTTTCCTGTTAAAAATATTAAAGATGATTCCAAAATGGCTGAAATTAAAATTTGGATCATGAATAGTCAATAAACCAATTATGTAGTGCCTCCTAGGATATCTATGGGGCATTGTGACAGTGCTTACCATCTCCCAACATGTACACACATTTATGTAACACTTGCTTACTTAGGTTGTATTTATGGCTTTGGCATTGGGAAGTAATTTAGGTACCATTTATAAATAAATGTCTATATTACACATAAAGGGGAGTGAAGAGATTTATTTTGGTCAGCAGTTAACAGCAAGGTGTTGAGCACTGGTTGAAGTAAGGTAATTTTGGAGCAGTGCCAGGAAATTTGGTGTAACTCCAGAAATGCAGCATTAACAATGTTTATCACATGTTCTACATGTGAAAACTAAGACTGACCACACCTTCAACTGCCGGAAGGGTTTGGATCTCGACGACCACCATGTTCGTCTTCACGTGTCTTTCAAACCGAATGGTGAAAATTAATGTGGCAAAATGATTACTATCAGTAAAGTAAGGATGTGTTTACGACATAAAGAAGTTTCCCAAATTCGACCACAAAGCCATAAAGGATTAACTGTGTTTTACCATATTTGTGTATGTATATACTTTTATCCTATTGCAGTTTAGATACTTGAGTGATTTTTCTTTTTGATGATACTTACTGCTTAATCAGTGTGAATTTGACAGTCATATAACCATCAATACCTGACTGTGATTGGTTACAGTAGGTTCTGAGTTGGACATTAATAACTGAAACTGAAATATGGCATGTAACTTAAACTGAAAATTGAAGCATATTATAATACATTCGAGGATGCCTTTGGGTACAATATTCATTATACTTGAAACTATACCCTTCAAGAGGGGGCTGAAATATAAAATATACACAGAAGTAGAATCAGCAACAGAAAATAGGTGCGAAAATTGCTAAGGAATTTGGTATTGTGTGTGGCTGGCTAAAGTACTTGAGGTGATTGTTTTATTGCCTTTGTTAACTATTGTTTTACTTAAGTAAATAAAATTAATTTACTGTAAGGAAAGGTAAAACTGCCTATTTGCAAAATACAGTATTTGCCAAATAGTAAATGATTGTAAAAGTGAGTGACTTTGTGAGATTCCTTTTATTTAAAATTGTAATTTTTGTACTTTATTGTCTAGCAACTGCTGTATAACGATGAAACAATGATATTCTATAACATTTCGTGTTAATTTTTTTTTTTAAGTAGAATTAAAGCTCATTGAAAATATTAATGTTTCTTACACAACAAAGATTTTTCTCTGAATAGTTGTATTTTTTTTAAGCAGATTAATTTTACTTGTGATCCAGATCAGGCTATTATTTAATAGTTGTGGTAAAAGAAAATAATCAGTAAAAATTTCCGTGCCATTTTATGTCGTAAAATTTTCTTATATAGTAAATTCTCTGCTGTACATAGTCATATTTGTGTTCTCTTTTATACATTATTCTTAAAGATTTACATTAAATACTAAAACATGTGCACAGAAATGAAGAAGTACTTACAGAGTTACACCTGAAGTTAAGAAAATATGAAACAGATGACACTCTTTTTTGCATGGTTGTGATATTTCACTGGCCAAGCCAGCTTCTTTGGGTGGTGAATGCTGGCACACTGCAGTATGGTGGGTAGTAAGTGGAGGTTGGTAATTAGTACACCTAGTAGCGGGGGGTTGAACTAGGGTGTGGCGAGAAATTTGAATGGAAGTTATTGTATGTTAAGGTCTGGTGGCTGTCTGGATTTAGTGATATACTGATGGGCTAGTTACCAGCACCTCAGTTCTTAACTATCATCTGAGGATAGTTATACTCTCACCACTCTGGTGTTATAACAGGAGTCAAAAGTAAGTTTGTGGAAAGCTGCACGAGCAGCAACTGGTTTATCCTGGAACTGGCTATGGTTTGTTTGGTGTTGTTTGTACAGTGTCGTGTCATGTAACTCTTCTGTATTTTGACATTTCTCTTCTGAGAATTGTGTACGACAATTCCATTGTTTGGAGCTTTAAACCTGCCTGGCTTGGTGGGAAAGCACGGTCTCCACAATCCTGTTTACAGACACACTTCTCAGAAGTGAACTGTCAAAATGTGGAATACTTTCATGAGACAGACTATACAGTAGAAGTTAGCCTGTTTTTCCAGGAAATCAGAATGGTTTAACGGTCAACACAGTGGCATTGTCAGACAATTTTCTTAGAAGAAAAATGTAGACTCTAGAAACCTTATGGTCATTCATCTTTTTATACTAAACTTGGAGTGGACTAAGCAATCCGGATTGAAATGTTACTATAAACACATCCGGACTGGACTGAAGTAGGAGTACAATGACTCTGTCCAGTTCAGGATGAAGAGATGGACTGAAGTGTAAAATCTGAATTGGAAAACTTATTAAACGCACACATCGGGCTGAACTGAACAAAGTCGACGTGGTCACGGTATTGAATCATTTATTTGGTAATAGAGGTTGGAATTGTCTTGTGCAAAGCAGAATAGAACATTTTAATGTTATAGTTATAAAGGGAAGTGCAAAATCAAAATGAGCATTTTTATGTTTAAATTCGAAGAAAATGTATAACAAATGTTCACCTCGTGGATTTTCAACATTAATTTGTTCTGTGGTTGGTAAAGAGATGTCTCTACACTATATTCAGTCCGTATTTCCTTCATTTTTACATGTCAGTCCGGATAGAAAATTTTACTATAAACACATTGTAATCCGCATTCACTTAAGATGCACTCCTTGTTGAAACCAGTCCAAGTGAAGTCCAGTGCAGAATTTTACTATAATCGTGCTGTTAGTGTGATTGTTGTGAAGCCAATGCATTCTGCATCACACTGTCTGCACTGTAGTTAGTAGATTAGGTACGTGTCCCACAGCTTTAGTTGCCTTGAATCAGGGTCCAATCATAAGCTGAGAGTAAATCAAAGACTTTTGAAATGAAGAAATAAAAACATAGCTGCTGATTTTTAATTTAATTTTTGAGGTTTTGTTTTTCCTCAAGAACAACTATGTGGTATGTATACCTCTATTGCAAAGTATTTACAATGTTAAACATCAGCTCATTACAGATTTGCAAATAAGTATAATAAGTACGGTTTTGGAACTTCAACAGTGAAGAAAATGGGTCACTTTGATGACAGTTATGTATTGTGTACTGATAACGATGGAGTCGTTTTCCCAGGCTGACCCAACCACAGGCTGGAAAGCACATCAGATAGTGATGATTTATGACTGCATTTAAATTTTTGCCTAAAAATAGATATTGTTGTAATTGACACATATAAACATGGATGTGTTGTGTTTCTAATTTTGTTGTTGTTGGTAGGCCAATGGTGACAGCAGTAATGCAAAAGCTATGAGGGCTACCTTCTCTGGTGCTGGCAGCAGAAATGCAAGACCAACCTCATTTGGTGCTAGCAACAGCACTGTAAGATCAACATTCCCAGTAGCTAGCCAGGCGAGTACTCAGAATACCCCAAGTGAAAACAGCAGTGACAAGGATGACGATGTCCAAGTCCTGCGAGTTTATGAATCACTATCCAGCAGAGCTGAGCGTCAAAAAAGTAAGTAATTATTTGCAATAAGTTGTGTGCTGTACATACATTTTCTTGAACAGGTATCTAGAGTTAGTCATAAATACATATAAGGGGCATGATACATAACTTATTGCTAAAAAGTTAATTGAAATTTCAGGAATTTAAAAGTCGTATTGAAAAATTTAAAAACATTCCTAAGGAATAGTTTTTGTGACTTGGTGAATGAACATTTTTGGAGTATGATGCTCATGTATCTTAAAGACATTCGTGGAACTTCTTTACTGGTGTGTATATGTCAGATATCATAGTTACCTGTGTACCACTCACTTCCTTGTACCAGTACCTCATATTTTCATCGTACTATGAAGGAAAAAATAATTGTTACTACAATTTCAGTTTTATTGCCTTTTGTGTAAAAACATTGTTAGGGCCACTCTAGCAGGACGTGGTACTCAATGTTTCTCATCCGTAGGAGGTATCCTCTTTCCTGCTTACCCGTGGCACTTGCGGATGTGAACGCTGGGCTAGACAGTAGGCAAGCTGTGGTTGCAGGCTGACACTAGTGTGAATTCGGTCAAGATGCTATGAATACGTACAGTAGTGATCTGTAGTTAATATGTATATTTTTACATTTAAAGTGAATGTGTTCCACTTGTCCATAGAAAAGTAGTGCCACAAGAGTGGGCAGTTTTCATATTTTTGCTATGCTGTCAACAATAATTATATAAACTTAAATATGAATTGAATTACAAATGTAGACGTCTAAAAAACTAAATGTCGCTACAGAAGTATACATATTACCAAGCATTGCTTTCAATGTGTTAGTAGGTATAGTGGTGATGACTATCCACGATGCAGGCGAATTCTCTGCAGTATATAATAGTAGCATGTTAATACAATCAGTTTGCAGCTGTCTGTAGTTAAAGAATGCACTGTCTGTAATGTGGCTCATTCTGGTGGAGCACTGAACACTATCTAGATCGTGTTTTCCAAGCTGTCACATGCCACACTGTGGGTGTCTAGATGCTCACACAATGCACTGGGCAAATAAGAGTTGAAGGAAAAGGGACTAGGTTCAATGTGCGTAAACAAAACTTGCTTTAACTACAAACAACTGGCCTTAAAATTTTCCGCTCCACGCACTCTTGCATTTTGTATGGCCTTTAAGTGTATATTTCCATTGATACTGCATGTCCTAATTGCCATTTTTCAATTATATATTCATTTAATTTTTGTTGAGTTTCCGATGGTTGTGTTCCACAAAACTCACTTCGACTGCTCAAATTTCCTGATATATATATTTTTCCTCCAGTCCTGTATTCAACTTTGATCAGTGACCTATGCCCTTCTTGCATCATGATTACTAACTTCTTATTTCAAGACAGTTTTTTCTAGCAGCGACTGATCACAATAGAGTAGCAGTCTTTTTGATTACTTAAATTCTTCAACCCCGAACCGTAACACAACAGGAATGTGTGTTGCAGGAGGGAATAGTTTTAGTATGTAGCTGGTGCTGGCTTGGTGCAGTTTGGCACAGTTCGGCGCAGTCGAGCATGCTGAAGTTACGGTAGTAAATATTTACAAATGCTTTGAAAATAAAGTTATTAATGGCTAAGCCCTGTCGGGCTGGCCCCAAAAATGCAATAACCAATTGCCTTTAAGCCTTAATACATAATTAAATTTAAAAAACTGAATTCAGTTTGAGTACGCCTGTATAGCTTATATGACAGGTTAGTATCACATTGAAAGGGGCAGATTTATTTTCAGATGTTGTGTTCCGAAGCCGTTTTCATGTGGATTCGAGGCACAACAGCAGACTCGGTACCCGACCAAAGACTGAAAGACGTATGTCGACCTTGGATAAGGTACGTATTTAACCAGGTTCTTCTAGACTAACGATGTCTGTGGTGAATAATGGAGAGTTAATATGATTAAAAGATAGTAAACATAAGTCAAGACAAGCTGTAACTGTTAGTCTTTATTTGAAACTCAATGCAACATCACCCTCTCATCAAACCTCTGATTTGTTAATAGCAACCATTTTGCTAGCTTTTTTTACTTTTCTTGCTATCGTTGCTGTGAATATTGCACAAATTAAAAGGAACAAAGTTTAGTTCATAGTGTTTGCTTATCTTTTTACCCGATAGTAAGCATCACAGCATGGTTGTACAACTTTTCAATTGTGCTGATTGCTAAAACAGGTACTGTAGTATCCTAATTTTTTTTCTTACTATGTTATTCTCAGACACTGTAAAAAAATCACTAAAATAAAAAAAAATATTTAGAATCATGGTAATAGCAAAATTATAAGCAGCATTGACATGGGCATAAAACACATCTAATTTATGGTGTTAAAATATGTGTGTGTGTAGGGTTACAGTTATGTCAGCAAACAGAAAAAAAAAAATGAATTTATTAAACATGTAGCAGTGGGGGTTTGGAGTGAGCACACCACCTTTCACCTGTACCAGGTCAGCATGCGTCCCCCTTCTTTCTTGTATGTAGTTCTTTCTCTTTTATTCTATTTTCTCTTTCTACTTGTCTCTTTCTTTATCTCTTTATAATGAAGAAATGTCCGTTACAGGATACTGTGACGTGCACTGGCACGCAGCATTTACTTGGCCTCTTATCATACAGTAATTTCAATTTTTTTGTTTTAATTAATATTTTTTTTCTCTTTGTTGTAACAAATTAAGTAGGCCAGCTTAACCAGGTATAAGGATGTATACGGCCGGATCCAACCAATTAATTGGGGATGCGAGTAGAGAAATTTACATTAAAATTTTCTTTTTAATTTTAAATATTAACTTTAAAGCAAGAGAAAAGCATAGAATTTTACATGTCAATTTTATTGGATTTATATCGTGTTTGGACTCATTTTAAAGCTAATGTAATTTCAAGCAACTTTTCTAAGTAAACTTTTCTTATATTTTGCCTTGTTTAAATTTTGTTAAATTTCAAGTAGCTAATTAGCTTGCTTCGTCTGGAATAGGATTTATGTGGCAGGCTAGTCGTAGTTCTCTTGCTTGGAAGCACGTACAGAGAAGTGCTAGCGTTTAAAATTTCAAATCAGCTCTGAGCTAGCCTGTGCTTGGATGGATTTATCTGGCAGGCAGGTCAGAGTTCACTCGCCTGGAGGCACGTACATGGACGTGCTGGAATGCGATGAGCTCTGCCGGGCGTTTCTCGATCAACATGGGTGGTAGTGTCGGGCGCAAAACTCCGTGAAGGTGGTGATCCGCGACAGATTGATGACGATGCACATCCCCAATTAATAAACTAATGAATATTTAGCGGGTATTATGGAATAAAATGCTTTGTAAATTTATCAGTATCTATGTTACATACAAATTTTAGGTTATAAACGTCAATTAACCAGCTTTTTAGGCAAGTTGGATATTGATGTATCCCTCCGCCGCTCGGCCGAGTAAGTCAGAGTGTTCGTCCGGGAGGTTATTAGTTGGGGCGTCATGTCGGCAGGAAGAGGACGTGGTAGATGTGGTAGAGGGGCTGTGAAGCCTAGAGGACGGATTCGTTAGAAGAAATCAGTCTTTTTCTCCTTTTGGCATACTGCCTTTTTATTTCTAGTAATGTAACCAGAAGTAGGTCTTGATAACCGCGTAGTCAGAATTAGGGTAGATAAAGTGCCGGACCAAGTACTACTACGGAGGGAAGCGGCAAGTCGTAATCCGTAGATAGAAAAGTCACCTCAACTAACTCTGGGCAAGCACTCGCAATGTTAATTGCCTGTGTCTGTTAAACTGCATCAAAAGAAAGGTTAAATTAAAGGAAAAAAATGCCGATATAAATTTTCTTCTTATTTTTTTTCTATCAATTTCAGACTAACCTCACTGCTATCCGGGCATCAATATAATAGGCACCGCTTCTACATCAGCTCGCTGTGTTTTGCCATCTTTCTGCCTAACTACTTGCAATAGCAACGGAGGAGAGTTACATCCCCGGAATCAACAACTACATCGGCGACGTAGAAGGAGCCCCATCACATTTTACCGCCGCAAACAGAACTCATAACCTCGAAAATATATATAATAAACAAATAACGTAGAGGAGCACCATTACATTCTGGCGCTGCGAACAGGGACATAACCTCTAACAACTGTATACAACAATAGAAGACGAAGCAGCCCCGTCACAATACATACCAACACAGTTAATATTTTCTCTTTCTACTTGTCTCTTTCTTTATCTCTTTATAATGAAGATATGTCCGTTACAGCATACATACCAACACAGTTAATATTTTCTCTTTTTACTTGTCTCTTTATAATGAAGACGTCTGTTACAGCTTACATACCAACACAGTTAATAGTAGTGTGAGGCTTAAACTTTCACTCTATAAATCTCTCTCGTTACCACAGGGGTTGGTTTTATGATGTAAGACTCTTGTAATCTGAGTACTGTCAGTTTATTATAAAATTTTAACTTTTTATTATTAATGTTTACAAAGTGGCAGCTTTGTACCAATCGCAAATGAAAAACAAACCAATTACTCTCAAACTTCGTGAGGTGGTGTCCAGTCAGCTACCATGTCCAACATTTAAAGGCTTATATGTAACATACTGTTACAAGTTTGAGAACACAAACTTTATATGTGGGCAATTCCCATGAGTTCTTTGGGATAGAGGTCTTATAATTACAAATAAAAGAGTTAAATTAAGTACTGGATTTAATAGCTCACAAAGCTACGAAATACACAAAACAGTAATCAACTAGAACTCTCACAACACAATTAGTTATGCACACAATTAC
>PNEQ01084595.1:0-11339 GCA_003012365.1 Medauroidea extradentata
GGGAAATCATCACGTGACTAACAGCCAATTAAAATAAAGTAAGGGACGGGGAGGGGGGAGGGGGGATAAGTTAATATATACATGTAAAAAGTGGTGGGGGCGTCAGTGTGTCGATGGAGCTCGCCCGGGTAAGACGTGCCGGTAGTTGATTTAATTAAATAATTTTTATATAAAAAGTTTTTTTATTAAATAGTTTTTTATTAAAAATAATTTTACTAAAAATTTTATTTATTAAATATGTGCGGGGTTATAATGGAATGCGAAATCGAAACATTTTTGGAAGAAATGCCAAGATGGCTGCCGGAAACAAGATGGCGACCGAAAACAAAATGGAGGTAATAATTTTTTTCGGGATTTTTTGAAATTTTGGAAATTTTTTGGAAAATTTTGAATTTTTGAAATTTTTTCGAAATTTTGGAAAATTTTGGTAATTCGACACTCAAGGTCAAGGTCAAGGTTAAAGGTCAAGGTCATCCAACATGGCGACCGTGGACGTGATGTCACAACATGGCGGACAAATCCACACTCGGCTGAAATCTACCCACCGGCTCCATGTCCCAGAAGGAACTAAATCTATCTACTTATGAAGATCACTGTTTATTTGAAAGTAGTTGAGATTCTTTTTTATAAATATCATAAGTCTAAGAACATATTCACTGTAAAAGGGTAGAATGTTGAAACTTTTAAATAAAGGCTTACAACTTGAGCATTCTTGAGCATTTGTTTGCATTTGCAATTAGTCTGACAACCTTTTTCTGTATTGTGAAGATGTGTTTGCAGCTTGTAGTATGTCCCCAGATTTCTATACCATAAGTCATGACTGAGTGAAAGAGTGCGTAGTAGGCTGTCTTCAATGTGTCTTTACCTAGTGAGTCTTTCAGACACCTAATTACACCGTAGGCTGATGAGAGTTCTTTTAGGACTTTATGTGTGTGTTTTTTTCAGTTTCTAATACAACTGAAAAACATTTTAATATGATCCTGACTAAGTTTGTAAGTCAAGACATAGCTCAGAATATTTTGCTCTACAACTATTCTGATGAACAGTCGTATCACATTTTCGATACAAATTATGAATCCAATAAAACCAGTTTTTCGTGGTAATTTTAGTATGACTTTATGTTCAGAATCACGAATTCCTAAAATATATTTCTTCGCTTCATGTAAAAAATAGAGTCAAAAATATATATTGCTCTTTTTCAGAGGAACCTTATAGGTCCTGCAAACAGGACTAGAAGAATTAAGGGTGTTGAACAATCTGTCAAAAATCTTAATGAATTTGGCTGTCGCAAACGCACCATGAAAATTTGGAAGGCCTAAGTCGTCTTCGAACATTTTAAGAGCATCTGCTAGAAGACCTCAACACTTGGGCTGCCAGGCGGACTTTCAATTATTGCCTTTCCATTGAATATGGGCTTTAGTCAATTTTGTTCCCATTTTCAGGCGTTCTTCCTCTTGCAGTTTTTGCAGTTCTTGTACAAATTTCCATTTAATTGGATTTCCATCACTATCATACAAATTTTTTTATCGGCTAGGTGGTTCCGATGTAACGTCAACATATGGCTGGGATCTAGAATAATTTTTAGTAGTGGATCCTATAGCAGGATGCTTGAAGTACGGCACTTAGGGCCGTATCTGTAGACCTCTTTCGAATGACAACCAACTGCTCACCAATGCTTTCTCTATGGGGATAGCAGTTGGTTGTCATTCGAAGGCCGTTTATAGATACGGCCCTTAGTCACTAACGTCAGTTACATTCAGCTTAGCACCTAGTTTTTCGGCCATTGTGAGATTTGTATTAGTACCATCAAATGTACAGCTGACCACATCAAATCCTAAGTCATTCGGTTCTATGAGGCATTTCCATAACAATTCCTCTCGTTTGGATCCCGAAATGGAATCTAATAAAAAGTACCCACGTAGTAGTTTCCAAAAATCATTTAAACATACTACATACCATGAAAATGCTCACCTTACTTGCTTCGGGTAACGTATGATCCACAAGTCCTGTACCCATGTTTACATAGCCAACATTTTGCCCGTCATATTCTGCATGTTTCTTTATGGACATGACATTAACAACAACTGACACAACAGTCGATTTTCCCAGATATTTAGCGTGTTTGACTTTTGCTTCAAGAGTTTTTAGGGCCTCAGATGTAAATCCTGGTTCTCCACCTATGGATGAATACCATTGCTTTATTGTTCTCTGGTGGGCAACCAGAGAACATACTCGTACGCAGCTGGAGAGAAATAATGCAGCGTGAGCGCAAAACATCGCAATTAAGGGGAAAATCGATGATCTGTTTTATTATTTCCATTCATAGAACTTTCTAGTCTCTCTAGAAATACCACACCCTCAGTCGAAATAGTTTTCTTGAGCAAATTCACACAGTTTTCTGATACAAGTGCCTTTTTTTCAAGCTCGCCAATAATTTGCTGAAATATTGCACATCTTTTCTGCAGTCGTCTTCAGGCTTGCTGAAGAACTTTGACTTCCTTTTTCAAGCTTAAAATGCGCGATTATTTATGCTTTACTTGAATTACTTATTTTCGCTTTCTTAGAGTGTCTTCAAGAGAATCGTTTACTGTTGTTCTGTGGTCACTTACATTGCCACAACTGATAATATCGCTGTTAATGCTGCGATCTGATTCCTGAAATAATCCCAATTTTCGAGCAGTTAGGTAGTCTTGCTTCTTTATTAAACCATAAACAGTATGAACACTGATATATACAACATTTCTAGTTACTAGCTTACCCTCTAATATTTTTTTACGATACATTTCAATATAATAGTCTACATGCACAAGTTTTACACAAAACATACGACGAAGGCACTAATCGACTCTCTCATTAATTACATGTAGAGTTTAGAAAGAATCTTATTTTGGTTTGGTGGAATTGGAAATAAAAAGGACAATGAACATGACAAAAAAGCCCCAGCAAAATAACCAAGAAACTGACGAAAAAAAAATTATTTATTCAAAAACAATTACTCGAATATGAAAAACATTATTTATACGCAAACAGAAAGTGGAGTACCGTAATGTATTATTGTCCTCTTTTTGTTGCTGTAATTCCTGTTGCCATCTCGTTAATGTTATTCAGTAACAATGGAAAAACATCATAAATTATATTATCTTTCTGCAAACCTTTGAAATTCATAAGTAACGAAGAATGAACCACAGATAACAGTTTTACGAATTGTTAGTAATTATGAACTACAGTGCATTAATTACAGCGTAACAGGTAATATGTAGTTGAGTATCTTTAGTTATTATTAGGTATGACTCCTGCAGTTGTATTTAAATAGTGAAAGCAGCAGTACGTTATATCTCTTCATGATGCAGCAGCCCCTTGAAGTGCTAGAAAAGTGATCACAAGGAGCATACTGGGTAATGGCTGCCTAGCCTAGCCTTACACCTTCAACTGGTGTAGCGATACTATCTGCTAGCTCACTGGTAAGGATACACAGTCGGATTAGAAGTAACATAGAATAAAATTTAGTAATGGGCGCCAGTAGAAGAACTGCACTTGTCATGAAAGACTAAGCACAGGAGCAATGCTGACCAGGACTCACGTAGTCTCAGACTCACACACTTCAATACCTCAGCTCCAGATGAACATATCAAACTTACCATTTAACAACACAACTGCTCTGGCTGAAAGTAATACAAACAAAACACTTGGAAACAAACACTATAGAAAAATGATAGAAGATCAACAAAGGTGCTTAATTTCAAATAAAAATGTATTGCTAACATAGGTTAATGAGAAACTGATAGCAGATAATAAATAATAAATTACTGAAATATTCTGTCATGCCCTCAATTAAAATATTAAATTCAATCAAATAAACTTTACTGCAAGTGATCATCAAAGCCAGCCAGTTGTTTACTTTGTAGAATTATGTTCGTTCATCGTGCCAAGTTTCTGAGGGAAATTATAACACAATCAATGGTTTAAATTAGAGTCTTAGATTAACTTTTTGAGTCCAAATAAACTATTTCAATTTATCTGAGCACTAACTATTTTCTATAAATTATCAGGTTTACCGTGGGCAAAATCAATAGAGTTATAATTTCAAAAATTAGCCCTGAGTTGTACAAGTAAAATATCTCAATTTCCAATGTTGTGTTCACAAAATGTCGTCGTAAAAATCGAAATTTGATAGAGAAATATCTGACGAGCAACTTAGCTGTCTCGGCGGCTTCGTTCTCGCAGTCCTCTGCTTGCTTCGTTGTCCGCTGCGGCCATGTGCACTCCAAATGCACTTAGGAAACAAACTGCATCTTTTCCCTTAGGCTAACGAGCCTATGCACTTACATTCCAGCACCACACAGGACTCGCGGGAGGCCGCTAATTAACATGACAAATTCCGAGGATGCCAGAGCCTGGAGCCTTTTCTGTTGTTTCACCACTTGATGGCCCGTCTTCGCCACTCGGCAACTCCAGACAAAACAACGAAACTCGCCATATATTCATCAATTAAAAGCCTATGCGAGACGTGCAACTTTCACGCCCTATCTGCCCTAACGATCCATGGAAGAAGCCCTCTCAAATCGTCGTCGTCATGCGACGCTACCAAAAGTTCATTGTTACTTCAAATTCGAAATTTAAACTTGCGTGCATTTTTGCAATTTTAAACTGTTTACACGCCGCTCGTTGCCATGACGACGGAAAAACTATAAAGAGCAACCCTTTTGTTCTCCACAAAACCTCTTTGCTGCCTAGAAGAACTGGCCTGGCAAAATAATAAATATAAATTCCGACGAAAAAAATACAAATATTCTTTGAGCATTAGTTACACATAACTTAGCTCTTCTAAGCTCAAAACAAAATGTTTTCAGCAGGCAAAAACATTTAAAATGTTGAAAATGTGGCTTAAATTAAAGTAAACAAATAATATTAATACAATCAAAAATAATAATAATAATTACATTACAGTACACGCTACAATAATATGTGTGTATCGAAGTTGAGCGCACGTCTCAACCTTAGTGTCATATACATCCAGTTATTACATATTGAAGAACAGTTGACTGAGAAGGCTGTTATTACATATTGAAGAACAGTTGACTGAGAAGGCTGTTATTACATATTGAAAAACAGTTGACTGAGAAGGCCGGTTATAACATTTTGAAGAACAGTTGTCGGATAAGGTCGGTTATTACATATTGAAGAACAGTTGACTGAGAAGGCTGTTATTACATATTGAAGAACAGTTGACTGAGAAGGCTGTTATTACATATTGAAGAACAGTTGACTGAGAAGGCTGTTATTACATATTGAAAAACAGTTGACTGAGAAGGCCGGTTATAACATTTTGAAGAACAGTTGTCGGATAAGGTCGGTTATTACATATTGAAGAACAGTTGACTGAGAATGCGGTTATTACATAGTAAAGAACAGTTGTCTGAGAAGGCGGGTATTAACTATGTTGGAGGGACTGGTGACCATGTTTGTAATAAGTATGGTGTTGTAACAATGACCTTCCGACATTGTCCGATGTGTGTTTTGTTTTCGTACGTTGGCACAATGGGCGCGTGTGGAATAGCTTAGTTTAATAAACTTGTTTACGAACACACTGCAACTCTTTTTTTGCGCATTGTAGGCGGTCCCCTTAATATGTACGCCTGTGTGTACGTAGTGTGGAAGCGGTTAGGGTGACTTAGTACGTGCATCACACCTCACACTATCTTCTCGGTGCAAGTCACTAACTGGCGTGCAATATTCTCACACACAACTATCCTCTATGAGACAATCAGTTGTTATCCTATATAAAGATGTAGTATATTGTACACGCCTATAACAGATATTGTGCCAAAGTTTTCACACATAAATAGGATCGCATAACAACCATTTTTTCTATTTTTGGCCGTTAAAAAATATGCTGTAGTGAGTAGAGGTGAGCCTGTGTGTATGCACTCGTGTAACGTACTTGGAATGTTGTTCCTAAGCAGATATAACTCATGTGCGTTGAACAGTTTGAAATAAACTTGTATAGGACAAAGCCCTCACATCGCTCGACGATGGCCAGGGCAGCCAACTTAAAAGCCTTGGATTACAAGAGCAGAAGCTAGAATAACCTTTGCACTTACAGTATTTTCCTTATGTTGTAATTTCCAATGACGTACCTCGGCTGACCTATTTGCAAGGTCGCTATGGTCAAGTAGCAGATAAAGAGACTGTACCTCTGTTTTCCTTAACATATGATGGTTGCAATATCAAGGAAAGAACTCATGCCTGCTAGTACTGACATTGTCCATCGAGAATTTAATTAATAAAAGAACTGTTTTTTTTTTTTTAATTTTTAAATTATTATTTTATTACAGCTACCCCTTTTCCCATTTGTTTCATTTAAACCATTGGTGATATCTGCAGTTGCTGTCCCATGGGTAACAACTTCATTCTCTTCTGGATGGCATATTCCCACAATTGCTTCAAAATTTTGTATCATTTACGAATTTATCAGCGTCAATTTCGTTTTCCAGTGTGTCTGCAATACCTAGTCCTTCTAGTACTGGGTTTTGCTTCTCTATGAGATACCTGATTGGTTTATAGCTGATACCCGTAACTTCGTTCACGGGGTTTGTAGTTTTATACGAAAATATTTTTCAAACAAAATGTTGTAAAAAGTTCCAGATGGTGCGAAATTATGTTAAGTGTCATTACTGATCGTATTAGAACCTTTGACAAAAATAAGATTGTGTCACTAAATTTGGGGTACCCCGTTTCTGCCCTCTTTCCGTGATCTAAATTCCCCCCCCCCCCTAACTAACAGCACACCAACCAAAATACTGTAACTTATCAAATGTTTTCTGGGTACCCCGTTCTCAGTTCTACTCCATTTTGCACCCCATCCCCCCCCCAAAAAAAAGTTATTTTACAAAGTAAAATTCTACACTGACTTCCGTTTATAAACAGAAGCCTGAACACGTATTTCCGTATTTTTGTTCACAATTATGAACTTCCATATAAACTTCCATTTGACCCTCTGGAGACGAATTTTCAAAATCGTTATCGAATGCACACACGTTATATAAGGACCTCCTATGCAAAATTCCATGTTTCTGTACTTGGTCGTATAAGCTGTGTATCGTCAGTCAAACTATACTGTAGATTGCAATACTGAGGTCACACAGGCCATTGTTACTGGTTACTAAGTCCTCGTCGTCTGATTATATAAGAGCGAGATTCTGCATCTAGCGTCAGTCAGTTGTTATCTTAGGTCTGCTGTCTTTAAGTCATCTCTAGGTAAGTGAACTACTAACGTATTTTGGCATGTTTCAACAAGTATTTCATTTCAATGATATCAGATTGGTGCTGCCAATATAACACTGTGGAGAAAAACTCTTTTTCACTTTACGGTTTTATGCATACCACTAAAACCAACTGACATACAAAACCGAAAAAATCCGCAATGTAAAACAATGTCGTGGGCTGTGATTTGACACATAAAAAAACAAAAAATATTTAGTTTTGTATTTTGAAAAAGTTCTGAAATTTATAAATTTCCAATTTTAAAATTCAGCATTTTTATTAAATACAAAAATATTTCATAACTTGTTGTTTTTTTATACAAAAATACGTTTTATGCAATATTATTAATTCCTGGTCAGACACAGACACAACTAGTTACTATGGTTAGAAAAAAACAGATTATAAACAGTGATGCTGGGATGATGTATTGTAATATAATGCCTTTGTTTACTGGAGCTGCCAGCCATGAACACTTTCTTGATAGCTTTGTCGTTCCTCATACTTTCTGCAACAACAAGAGGATGCTGTGCTGAAGTAAGTGCTTCAATATACACTCACACTTAAGGGTATTGCTACATGAAATACCTAAATATTGTTAAATTGGGCATGGTTACTTGTGATGCGGCAACTGTGCTGACCTACGTTAAGTTACATATCCTGACAACTACATTGATAGTTACATATCCTGACAACAACATTGGTAGTTACATATCCTGACAACTACATAGATAGTTACATATCCTGACAACAACATTGGTAGTTACATATCCTGACAACTACATTGGTAGTTACATATCCTGACAACTACATTGATAGTTACATATCCTGACAACTACATTGGTAGTTACAAATCCTGACAACAACATTGGTAGTTACATATCCTGACAACTACATTGGTTGTTAAATATCCTGACAACTACATTGGTAGTTACATATCCTGACAACAACATTGGTAGTTACATATCCTGACAACTACATATTGTGAGTTACATATCCTGACAACTACATTGATAGTTACATATCCTGACAACAACATTGGTAGTTACATATCCTGACAACTACATTGGTAGTTACATATCCTGACAACTACATTGATAGTTACATATCCTGACAACTACATTGGTAGTTACATATCCTGACAACTACATTGGTTGTTACATATCCTGACCTCTACATTAATAGTTACATATCCTGACAACTACATTGTGAGTTACATATCCTGACAACTACATTGATAGTTACATATCCTGACAACTACATTGATTGAAGTACACACACACTTTCTGAACACAGGCTCGTGAACATATGTTTATGTGACATTCAGTGAGGAAGAGAATTAAATAAATAAGTTAATTTATGAATTCAAGTACCAATCAGTTGTTGCTTAGAGTGAAACGATGTTTTGTATAAATTTTTTTTAAATTTTCATAATTTCCAAATAATAATTTACGTTCAACTCGCTTCACGGCACCTCAAATATCTGAACACTTAGATTAAGGACTATGCTGAAGGAATATTTTAACTCTTAAAGGACACACACGAGGAGTTGATGAGTTCTCTTGCATTCTTGTAATACGCAAATCTCTATATACTGTATAAAAATGAAAGCTGACTGACTGACTGACTGACATATCAAACTGCAGCCCAAACCACTGGACCTATAATCGTGAAATTTTTTGTGGGGGTTCCCCTGAGGTCGTAGGCGAGCACTAAGACGGGATTTTTCGAAATTCGACCTCTAAGTGGGTGAAAAGGGGTGAAATGTGTTTCCGAAGAAACGTTGATAGAGCTCGAACCCGACGGCCAATCGTCGTGATTTTTACTTTAATAGGACACTCGTAAAAATGCATATTAGCCATTTTAAGGATTTTTCGAAGTTCAACATTTAAGGGGACGAAAAGACCTTAAATGTGTTTCCAATCAACTATCGATATTTATCGAACCCTTCGGGATAGAAAGTTGATATTCACTTCAAAATATTGCTTACGTAAATACCCAAAAAGTAGTTTTAGGTTTTTTTGAAATTCGACCCCCAGGCAGTAAAAGGGACAAAATGTGTTTTTTATGAATCGTCTATATCTTTGAAACATAAAAGGCTATCGTCGTGATTTTAACTTTAATTGATTACTTTTACAATTGTCTATGACAGGACTCAAATAAGTTGCGAAATTCTTTATTTAAAGGGGTGAAAATACGTTAAATGTGTTTTCGATTATCCTGCCATATCTATCGAATCAATCGAGATATCGAAGTGCTCTTTGCTTTAAATTGGTGCTTTTGTAAATATCCCAAGTTCCATTAAAAATATATTTTCCGAATTCGGCCCTAAACTGGTTAAAAAGGGGGTAATATGTGTTTTCGACTCACATTCGATATATATCGATCCCATAACTTTTTATATAGCGACGTGATTTTTGTTTAGGATTGATGCTTATTCAAATACCTAAAAAGTAATTTCAGGAATTTTCGAAATTCGTCACCTAAGGACGTTAAAAGGGGTGAAAAGTGGTGTAAAAGTTTTCAATTAATCGTCGATATATCTTGAACCAAGCTGGTTAATGTTGTGTTTTTTTACATCCACGAGATACCAATAAAGTATTCTAAAACGTGATTCAAGGGTTTTTCGAAATTTACTCTCTTAGGTGGTGAAAAGACCTTGAATGTGTTTTAGATAAAACCTCGATATCTATCGAACCCGTCGAGATATACAATTAATGTTTGCTTCAGGATGATGATTACAGAATTTATCGCAACACGGTTTTCAGATTTTTCGAAATTCGATTTCTCAATACTGTGCAGGGTTGATATGTGTTTTTTTATTGAATGATCGATTTTGATTCGACTGAACGGGCTAGCGATGTGATTTACACTTCAGTTGGATACATATACAAATGTCTACAATGTAAATTTAAAATATTTCGAAATTCGACACCCAAAAGGGTGATAAAGTACAAAATTTGTTTTTCATCAACCCACGATATCTATCTAACTAGTAGCGATATTGAGGTGTTCTTCGCGTCAGAGTGATGCTTACGTAAATATTTTAAAAAATATGTATGTAATTTTTTTCTTTATAAGAAACGTGATTATTAAGTATAAAACTAAGTTGGTCAATATTCAAGGCAGACGATCCGAAAAGCAGGAACGAGCAGCGAGAAACAACCTATACAGGAGTTTCACTCTACAGTAACCTATCGAGACGTGGTGTTGTACAACCTCTATGAGTCCAGAACACATATTATATTTTAGTTTTTTAAATACAATTTTATTTTCATGAATTATTTCGACGTTACGTGACGCAGTTGTTTGTTACTCATGTCTAAATTCAGGGAGGTTCTGGGCTCGAATTCCGTTAAAAGCTGCGTGCGAACGTTCAATTCTGACACATAAAAACTACAAGGCAGATCGAATTAGTGCAATTTACATGTAGTCTTTAAAAGGGGTAAAATTGCAGTTCGCTTTCCACTTAGATTCCTCTACAATATCAGCTGACATATCGTCGGTATACTGGCAAAAGTGATTAAGTCATAAATGCTATTTCGTTTAAAAACAGTATTAAATTGTAGATATTAACAAAAATGTGGTATGTTACTATACTGTGACACAAAAGTACGAAACGACGAATAGACTTTAAACTTGGGCAATTGTTCGTGAAAAACATATACATATTCCTAGCATTTTTATAATTTTATCTCATTTTGACTTTGTCACTTTTGGCATTAAACCGACGATATATCATCTCACTAATTTCAAAATTGGGGCACCAAATACGTTTCCGCGAAACCTTTACCCACTGAAACTTTGTTATGGCAATAAAGTTAAAGTGAATATTTTGAAAATATATTATTGAGGGCACCGTCACTAATGGTTGTGCACAGGGTAAACAGATGTTTTTCATTCGATTAACCTCTTACCTTAGGTGTCTGTAACTACCCTAGAACGTCAAATAGGCAGGGCTATAAATAAGGCCCAGGCGAAGTCGCTGTTAGTGGCAGGGACAAACTAAGACTGCTTTTCCCGTGGACAGCTATAGCTACTTATCCTGCTACAGAATTAGTATAACTATAGAGGGACAG
>PNEQ01084595.1:11439-36681 GCA_003012365.1 Medauroidea extradentata
CATCCGCCCTCGGCCGTTGTCGGAGCTGAAATGAATACCCCTACCCCTTCATACAGCGGCAGTGGACTCGCCCGACACTTCTTGCAGTTCTACGGGCCTGGTTGGTCGCTTCCTCTAATGGTGAAGGAGAGGGAGTAGGAGCATCTGCGCAGAGCGAAATTGTAGCGACTCGTTTTGTTTGTTGTCCCACTATAGCCGCTTGGACATTCTAACACTTGATGACTGAAGTACCAATCTTGTGTACAAGGAGGTTTTCAATTAAAGTAAATATTATCAGTTACGAATAATACTCGCGAGCAAAGCCGCGGGAGACTGCTAGTAGGAAATAAAATACTTTGTTAGGTCAATAGTAATTAAAATAAAATCTCAACTGTGTAGTGCTTCGTGAGATTACAAGAATTCACTCTGCCATACAAGAAGTTGCTGTTACGAAGTCTTGTTGAACACACATAAAATCACGGTGTATATCCACTGCACAAAACAAATGTGCGTGATTTTACACAGAATGTATGTGTCAGCACAAATTGCCACTTAGTGAGAGCGCAAACTAACCAAACATTCGAGCGATAAATTTACCCGATAGGGACGGTAAGAGTGTAATAAAAGAAAATAAAAATGGCCCCACTTTGATTGCGAAATTTTACGCACATTGTCGCGTATGTTGTGACGGTGTAGATGTCAAAACACACCTACAGAGTTCTTGTTATTTTACTAGATTTTTTTAAGTTTATTTATGTGGACGTCGAGTGTAAAAAATAGGGACATAATATTTGTAATTTTACACAGATTGCCACTTAGTGAGAGCGTATAGTTACCTAAACATCTCTAAGGTAATTTTACACCATGGGAATAATAAATAAACGAGGTCACAGTTTAAAATTAACCATACATTGGTTATGTAATTATAGGATTATGTGTTTGTATTTTCAGCAACTGTAGGTATCAAAATACACACAGAGAGAGCTTGTTTTTAAGTACGTTGTGTGGGTTTATTTATTTTGAAGTGAATTATAAAAAACAGTGATACAAGATTTGTAATTTTACACAGAATGTTTTGCTACGAAATATACCACAGTGAATTCGTAAATTTACGCAGTATGGGCTAGAAAAATGCGTTCACAATGATGACGTTAATCTACGCTGAATACATTTGTGTAATTTCACACGAAAAGTGAATTTTTGGTTTAGTTTTACAAAGTCGAGGTAATTTTATACCTTATGTGTCAATGGAAAAATATCCTTGCAACAGTGTCAAAAAATCAACTCACTGTAATATTTTTTTATAAATTAATTCAGCTCAAATTACATGCACAACGAAAAGATAAAATACATTGTATTTGTCTGTATAATTATACAATGTTTAATAACTCACAAAATATTACGTCTTTCTTAATCATTTACCCAGAGATCAACTGAACCAATGTACTTACAGAGACCACGAGACCTTCGTAGCCGTAAGTGTTCTTAATTTTAAATAAAAGTTTTTTTTCTTAGGTGCAGGACTTGTGTAATTCATTCATCGCATAAAATTATAAAAATTCCTCCACAAGATCGTTTCATATTTTCAAAGGTAATTTTTTTAATTTTCGGCGAGTTTTTAAAAATTTTAATAGTTTTCGTTTTTAATTTTTATGAGTTTCAGAATATAGGCAACAACATGTTAATTCTATGTAAATTAATTCATTTTAGTAGGGACGTTTTTAACATAGTCTTAAGCGCATGCATCCACTACACGAACCATTTCCACTATGATCAACACACGCGCTTGCCTTCCAAATCAATTTTACGAACGTCTGTAATTTTTATAGACGTCACAGCAAAGACAGCTTTTTAGTATCATATACGTGATTAGTAAACTGAACAGTACATTTATATTATTTGAACATAAAACTTATTAAATCATACAAAAAAATGTCAATAGACCTCACAATATATATTCAAAAATTATATTTGAAAAATAAAAAAAAGTTACAGAAACAAAATGTTTACTAAGTGTTTGTGACTATCTGGTAGCTATACGCGTTACTCAACGATTGCGCCTTGGAGTTAGCATTAATTATATCGGGCCTCAAGGATCTCTTGGAATTTGTTATTTAAATTTATGAGTATATTTCCCCAATAAAAATGTTTACTGACGTAAGTAATTTTACATTAACGACATGAGATATTTGTCGTAATTGGTATGCAATTTATGAAGTAAAGAAATACAGTTAACATGGTGTTTACAACAAAATTTCTCGAGGCCATCAAGCCATCTCACAAATATAGTATTGTCAGAATATCCCTACGAAACGATTTTCCAAGGAACAGCACAGTTTTTGTTTTCTTCCACATACGCAGCAACACAGGTACATTCCTGCAGCGAATGGCACTCCCTTGTTTTTCAGTTTCAATTGGTATGATATTATTTTTAATATCTAAATATAATTTTTAAAAATACATGAAAGGTAATTTAATGTTTTACATTCTTGTAAGGACTTACATTTGGAAGTTCTGTCTCCCGATGTGACAATACTAGTCGCCAGCAGTAGCGGCTTCAGTGGGCGCATAGCTAAGGGACACTGGCCTCTCAAATAATAGTTAACATACCGCAATATAAGGAAATTATATTTGTGTCGAATAATAATTAAACACTATATTACTGCAAGACTTTAATATGATTGTTAATTATCGAAAAGGTTTTCAGCAGCATCGCTGAACGCAGGCTGCGTATATTTTCCATGACAGGGATGCACAAGCCTATACAGGCAAAAACAGTTTCTTAATTCGCCTAAAGTCCTCGATTTAGGTTTTAAAATCGACCACGTGACCAAGCTTAGGTACTCAATATTTGATAATTTAGGGTGAAAATTTACTAAGGATAATAGTACATCGAATAACCAAATTCTTCGTAAATTCGTCTGCTGTTATTTATATAAGTATAAATAGCAATTTTTCTATTTAAACTTAAATAGCTGCTATATTCGTTAAAGTAAGAAATCTGATGTATGTATTGTACATAAGTCATAACTTTTAAGAAATGTTTGTAAATCGTACTTAAATAGCAGAAAAAATTTTATACTTAATTGTTTTTTAAAAAATGCTTAGTTGCAGGGAGCAACGAAACAAAAAAAAAATTAGTACCCGAAAAAATTATAGTTAATTTATAAACATTTAACCCCAAAAATGTATGTCATGTGCAGCGATATTAAGTGGAGTAAAAATCCATCCCCAAAACCTAAAAAACCAAAAAGAAAATTCGGAAACTTTCGTGTCGCCCTGAAGAAGGCTGTCGGAAACTTCCTGTTTTAATGATCAAGTAAGTAGCGCTGCCAAGCAGATGACTGAAGAACTAAATTCGCTTAACTGGGTCAGAGTGTGGTGCTTTGTTTGGATAGGTGTGTACAAGGAAAAAATAAAGATAACTAAGGACTTGTATGCATGACGGGCTGAAGTTTGCGAGTCATCTGGGAACTAACGGCATCATGCTATCTACTTATGTGTTGGAGGAGGGGGGAGGGTTGTAGACTCATAGCAGGGCAGAGAAGCCAGCCAGCAATTCGAACGATTCTTGCCTGGTTTGCCAGATGGCCTGTTTGTTGACGCTGTCTTAATGTTACCTGGCTGTGCGATAGGTTTCAGGGGAGGGAAGCCATCTGTATATGGCTGCAGATGTACCCGTTGCTGCTATCTTCTGCAAAAATTATTTTTCTACCATATTTCACTAGCATACCCCAAGGCTTTCTACAAGAAGCTGAACATTGCTCCACGAAGTTGTATGACTTCCGTGTTATAATGTTGGCACCTCAAAGTCAATATTGGTTTTAAAAAGTTTCGAATATATTTCTTCGGCGCTGACTATATTTTGGGACTATTGATGTGTGTCGTTTTGTTAAAACCAACAGGTGTAATTTCACATGAGGAGTGGAAGTGTTTTCAATATACTGTAAATACTTAGATATAAAATCTCGTTTTCATTTTTCACTTCTTTATTTTAGCATGCGGAAGTTATCATGCCTGCATGTGTACTATATTTTGTGTTACAACAAATGTAGGCCAACCTGCGTGATACGTCACAAAACAGAATAAATATAATTAAATGTGAACATTTTCATCGTCGTGCTATATCAGTCAATCTGCACAGCCACTGAAACATTCTGTGTGTTCCTCCTGCAGCCAAAATAACAGCTGTTCCCGCAAATCTTAAAGATAATATGTATACACTACGGCCGTAGAAGAACAGGTCTGGACACTCGCCTGGATATTCGACCCCCTTGTTGTTTGGCTGTAGTTCACTAAGTTACCGAGAATATTGTGTTTTATTGGCGCTGCAGTTAGGGCGGTCGGACTAAACTCCGCCCACTTCCTTTCCGCTAAGATAAACCATTTATCAAAACGTATTTTTTATCAATTTATGAAATATTTTCTTCGCTCACAAATTTAAGAAAAGGCTCCAGCAATCTTTATTTACTTTATAAATTTAACAATGGAAAAAAGTGGACGGAGTTTTGAGTCCGACCGCCCGGAAAACAGTGCCAAAAAGTACGAAATTCTCGGTAACTTGACGAACTACAGCCAAACAACAAGGGGGTCAAGCAAAATACATTGTTAGATAGGCGAGTGTCCAGACCTGTTCTTCTACGACCGTGGTATACACTAATACAAAACACAAACAATTTTTTTTTTAAGTTGGCTCTTCATTTCATCCACTGATACTCCAAATTTATCTCCAAAGACGGAAGAGTTTGTTGACATTTTGTAGCCTAATCGACTGTGCATCTTTTTATAAATAATCAGTAACACATTATTTATTATAATTTTATACTTCACAATAAGATTACAACGTTGATTTTCTTTACTTAAATAATTATTATTTTAGTAAAGAAAATTAACGTGTAATATTTACATGCAGTATAGTCTATACATAGCCTATATTGTACAAATTCTGAAGTCAGTAGTCAGTGGTTTTTCTATTTATGATGGATAAGTCAGGGGCGTCATTTCAGGTTTTTCTTGCAGGGGGGGGGGGCAGGATTTTTTTTCTGCGACAGTGACCTTGTTGCATCTTATTTATTAATTAAGAATGTATAAATTAGAAACTTTAATAATAAAACTTCAGTTTTATGTGCTTACGTTAGCATTATTTAAAGAACAAAATACAAAAAATAAATTAAACCCTTAAAAATCCTGAATCCAGGGGGGGGGAGCTTTGCCCCCCCCCCCCTAAATGATGACGCGCCTGGGATAAGTTGGAAATAATTTTTTTCGTGCTGAACTTGGATTAGCTTGGCGTGGTATTTCTTGAGTTAAGGTGAGTTCAACGTGACCTAGCGCGCCGTAATTGAACTGCGCTCCCTCGCGCCACTTTTACATTGGATTGTCAGGTAGACGAAATGAATGCGGTGAGTGTGTGTATGTGTGGTGGACTGGGTCAAGAAGGCAATAATAACACTGACAAGGGGAGGGGGAGAAGAGTCTGCATGTTGCTGCTAAGAGAATCCATGAACTCACTGTAAGTCGCGACAGACAGTACGTTTATACTGTCACCGGGAAGTATGGTGTTAGAATTATATCGTCACCGGGAAGTATGGTGTTAGGAAACCAAGGTGAAACTCGGGTCCCTGCAAAATTCGCTTCGCTAGCATACGATGGCGGAAAATATCAATAAGCAAAACATCAAACATTAATATTTAAAATTATAATTTTGTGTAAGGAACTGATTGTAAACTACAATATATATAATTTATGAATTAGCATGCGACATTTTTAATGAAAGTCTTAATAATGCTTTACTCTCACTTTACGATTTTTTTTTCCGTCAATTCAATTAAAATAAATCATTGGTGAGTGATTTTAAGTTTGTAATGTGCGTTTACGTCTCGTTTTTTGCTACAAATGTTATATCCTAGACAATCACAGTAGTAACTGGAATTTTGTCGTTTATACTGCATAAGGAACTCAACCCACGACGGAAAGCTTAAATTAAAAGTTTAGTTTCTGACGTATGAGGTGAAACCTAGGTATTGCACTGTTTATACATATACCAACTTCACTTCCTGAAAGTCGTTTTTCGTCATAAACGTACTGTGTGAGGCAAGGAATGCTACGGATTTGCAATCGCAGGAAATCCCTAAGTAAGCCTATGTTTTAAGCATATTGACGCAAACTTAGCACAATGCGTAAAAAAGCTTTTGCAAAATAGCCTACACAAAAAAAAATTCGTGAGAACTGATGAATGATTTTTCATTGGCTATAGTAACAAACCATCCCTATATCTTTCTTGAATGATTTTGGAATAGCATGGAAAACCATACATATTAAGATGGCCAGTTCACGTTTTGTATCCAAGACATTAGGCGTATTTTAGCGGTTGAATTGGTCACAAGCTGTTAGCAAGCGTTAGCCAAAACAGTTTACATTTACAAGAAATCGCTAAAATGCAATATTCAGTGAATATAAATGGCTACCACCATGGAGTTACGAATTGCTATTGCCTTATCAGGAATATAATTGGACTGCATGAAGGAAAACTCTTCTTTACGAATACGTTTATTGGAAGATATACTGTTTTCACTATTTTTATATGTATAACATAATAAATTGTATAAATAAATTTAATTACGTACATGCATACAAAAAAATAATATTGCATCATTTTCTTTTAAAATAACTCAAGTTTCGTCCATATTTCACATAAATACAGTTTGTTTTGATGTAAGATTTGTTCGAAATAAAACAGGAAATAAAAGTAAAGGTAAACTTCCTGTGAACAAACAAACCCTGTAACCGTCCTCCTGCCTCAGTTGCCAGAAACTTGCAAACACCCTCAGTCTGGTTGCAGCATGTTTAAAACACCCTTGTAAACAGGAGCGCTAAAATGCTCTGTTCACAGGTACCACTACCAATTCAACCGCTAAAATACACCTATTCTGAAAGCATGTCCATGATTCAACAACCAGTGCTGCTACACGTGATGAAAGTTGGAACCACGCACGCTAGGATCAGCAAGAATGGATCTCGGTCTTAGAGTAAATATAGGGTGGAGGGAGTATCCTCTATACAGCTGCCTACGAAATTGTGTGTTCAACACGTGTCACGTGACTTTAGTGAAATATGCGCGGGAGATTTGAAATAACATTGAGAGCCAAGATAATAATTTCTAAGTAATCACAAGTATGTTGGGTTATTTCGGTACCTTATGAATTTATGAACTAAGGAGAACATACTACCATATTGTTGCATAGTGTAATTGCGTAGAAATTTCAGAACGTAAAATGTAAACAATGTTTGCCACGTTACTGTTTTTCTTAACCCAGCTGGTTTTAGTAAAAAGTAAATATTAGCTACATACTTACTATAAGGTTTTGAACCGAGATCTTGGTGACACCACGTGACTAAATATATATTCTGGAAGGTACGCCATGAGTTCCAAACAACACGACAGCATTTTCACGACGAGAAAACATAAATAAACGACACCAAACTCTCGAAACCATGTTGGACACACATTTGTAACGTCATGTTCCCTCTACTATATATTACCTCTATGATCTCGGTCCAGTATGCGCACTTTGCCAATGTTATATGCCCTGTAAGAGGTGACGTCAATTTTACTTGCGAATGCGCAAACATGGTCACAGCGTAGTCTTCGACGGAGCACGGGTTTGATTTAAACACATTTACTTTGCAGCATCGCAAAAACCGAAAAAACAAAAACAGTGTTGCGTGAATCGTGATAGATGCTACTGTCTTAAGTAACTGTTTTGACACTATCATATGTAGAGAATATGAAAATTATATTCTTTAGGTTTTATAAAATAAAAATAGAATTTTCTGTAAAAAAAAAAACGTGTGGATGCATACGCAGTTGTGCCCTTTCATAACCCGCCGATAATTGTCCTTGTAAGCATACTTTCATTAACCTCGTCGCTGTGATATTATGCAGACTTTGGTGAAGTAGTTTTAAACCATCTGTTTTGTTGATAAACACAACCATTATGCGATAAATTAATACAACTTTTGTAAAATTATGTTTATATATTTATGGATACTGACATTGTCTACTACATGGGATTTAAACAAATATTAGGTGTTTTTTTTACAATAACATGAACAAATAAAGTATTAGACATTTGTAATTTATGCTTCATGTAATTTGAACACTTACAAACATGGACATTTCGATATACAAGACATGTTGTTGTATACATAAATTTACCAAACATCTTTAATTAAATTACGCTGTCCTTGAAGGCGTAATTTTCAGAAACTTATATATGAAGTATACTGCAGACATGGTGATGTAATTATGAACCACCTTTTCTTTTTTTTTTTTTTGTTAATACACACTAACATTTGTGAGGTAAAATAAAACGGCATGTGTAAAATTACTTTTGTATGCTAATGTATACTTACAATGACAACTACGCGGAATTTAAACAAACTTTATGTGCTTATCTACAATAAAATGAATGAGTTAAATACTTAACCAATTTGTTATTTAACACGGCGAGCTTCGTGTTATTTAACACACACAAACGGAGTAATTACGATTTACGGTACATGTTCTTGTAAACGTAAGATAACTAACCTTCTTTTGCTAAAATACATTGTCTTCGTTGGCGTAATTTCTCAAAGTTTGTCTACGAGATATGATGCATACATTGGTAAATTAATTTTGAAAAATCTGTTTCGTTAAAGTACACAATAGTTGTAAGGCGAATTAAAAATGACATGTGTAAATTTACGTTTGTATGTTTACGAATATCAACATCGGTAACTACATGGGAATTAAACAAATATTCGGTGTTTTAAACAATAACACGGAGGTGTAAATACTCACGACATTTGTTATTTTACGCTGAATTATATTAGTGTAGTCATATGTACACAAACTTAGTGATTTAATATTTATGCTACATGTTGTTGTAAGCACCACTTTACATAACACATGTAAAATTACACTGACTATGTAGGTATAATTTCCAGAGACTTGTCTCAGAGAAATGATGCAAACATTGGTGGAGTTATTTTTAAGTATTTATTTCGTTAATTTATGCACACATTGGGTGGTGAAAAGAGAATGACATGTGTAAAATTACCATTGCATGTTCATAAATATTAACACTGACAACAATAAGGGATTTAAACAAATATAGGTATATTTTTTAAACTGTTACGTACATTACTGAATACCCAATACATACGTTTTAAACACTTACAAGTTAACGTAATTATATGACAACAATAAGGATAATTCAAATTTACCTGACAAGTTGTCTCAAACATTTTACAAAATATTTGGTGTAAAATTACATCACCCGTGAAGATCTAATATTATTTTTTTTTTTTTTACAATGGCTCCACTAAGTTAGAGAGGTTTATTTTACATAGTGAAGCTAATATATTATCAACATCTTCTATGCCGCGTACAAGGTTAATTCTGCTACGGGTTGTATAGATCAATGTCACAGTCACAGACTGTGTTCAATGTTAAAAGTTTGGCACAGGGATTATTTCTGCCACGTGAGCGCTAGTATCTGTAAGATGTGTAAACTTACCAATCACAGAGCTTTCCTGAATTTTAAGTTACATGAAGTTGATCATTTAAAAAACGAAATAGGATGGCTTTTTACTTTAAAATGAATTAAATTACTCCTCTCTTTATCACGCCTAATTAATATTAATTTTACTACGGTTTAATTATTTACTACGTACGTTAGCAACAGTAGCGCAACTAGTGGCAGAATATTTCCCTGAGATAATCTCTCCCATAAGAAAACACATTTCCTTTATGACCTGCAACCACGGTCGTAGAAGAACAGGTCTGGACACTCGCCTATCTAACAATGTATTTTGCTTGACCCCCTTGTTGTTTGGCTGTAGTTCGTCAAGTTACCGGGAATGTCGTACTTTTGGCGCTGTTTTCCGGGCGGTCGGACTCAAAACTCCGTCCACTTTTTTCCATTGTTAGATTTATAAAGTAAATAAAAATTGCTGGAGCCTTTTCTTAAATTTGTGAGCGAAGAAAGTAGTTCATAAATTGATAAAAAAATACGTTTTGATAAATGGTTTATCTTAGCGGAAAGGAAGTGGGCGGAGTTTAGTCCGACCGCCCTAACTGCAGCGCCAATAAAACACAATATTGTCGGTAACTTGGTGAACTACAGCCAAACAACAAGGGGGTCAAATATCCAGGCGAGTGTCCAGACCTGTTCTTCTACGGCCGTGCCTGCAATACAATAAACCTTAGCCGTGTCTCATTCAAATAAACCTATATGTAAATATTTAGAAAGAAATGAACTACATTTCTTTCTTCAAATATATTGACAGTTTTGAAGCCAGTTTACAACATAAAAACCTCTGCTGATATATAAGCCTACGGGAAAACTTTTTTCTCAACGATTGTTTAGTAAAGAACGATTGCTTTGAAACCCAAATAACCATTTTTAAACATTATGACACTAATATTTGAGAGCATGCTTATTCAATTTACGAGACTAGGAGAGTTCTATTATTGTATGTTTGGTCAGTCATAGTAGTGTAACAAATATTGCTTAATATGATCAACGTATATCTTACACAAAATATATTATACATTTGAAAGCAAATGCAAACATGCCAAAAATGGTTGTGTTTAAAACAGTCCCCTACTTTCGTGAAAATATGCATACATTTCTAAGTACAAATACACATATTTAAGTATCCATACGTACACACGTGCAAACAAGTTTACATGCATACCTACATGCAACATATTTTTAGATAGGTTCCCAGTTCATTTTTAAAGTGTTTTTCTTCATATAAAGTACAAATTATTGAAATTTTCTTTAAAGGTGTTTTTTATTAATTACTTAAAAACTGTATTGTATGTGTTGTATTGCTTTCTTTCAGACGGGGACTGGAAACACAACAATGAACGTGAACAAGAACTGCTCCAATCCTCAGCTACGAGAAGCGGTAATATTTGACTGACGAGTGACGTCACAAGTCTCTAATATATTTTATAACACGTCACTCATAAAAAGAACATTCAAACTTCACGTCATCATTTAGTGACAAACTTAACGTCATTACTCTGCACGTACCTGCATTCAGTCTGTGATCCCACCAAGGAGATCTGGGTTCGATTCCCGGCAGGTCCGTCCCCATTTTTCGCATATGGGAATCTTACCGGACTATGATGTTGGTCTTCGGTTTTCTCGGGGATCTCCCGTTTCTCCCGCCCCTTCATTCCGGCGCTGCTCCGTACTCACCTCATGTCACCCCTCACCAGTGCTGAAGAGTGAAGACCCCAATATTAAGCCCTGGCTATTATCCATCTCACTCTCTGCCAGTTTGTTATTTCAATGGACACAGGTTAAGTGTGATGTTTACATGCGTCCCCGCTTCATAGAGGACCAACAGTGCTCCCGTGGCTTGGGTCGCGTATAATACTCATAGCTATAATACAAACATTAATTGAATAACATCTTTGTGCACCAGATAGGTAGTTTAGTCTTCAAGTATTAGGATGACAAATATGCTAGTTGAGTTAACTCTGCAGCAGGATAAGTAGCTGTAACTGCCCACGCGAAAAACTGTCTTAAGTTTGTCCCTGCCACTAACAGCGACTTCGCCTGGGCCTTATTTGTAGTCACATAAATGTTGACGTTGTGAGGTAATAAAATACTCTTTACGTAGTTTACGTGGTATTAAGACTGATTTCTCCCGAGCTACAAACAACTGCGCCACATAATGTCGAAGTTATTCATGAAAATTAAATTTAAAAATAACATATTAATTTCCTGAGCTCATAGAGGTTGTATAACAACACGCCTCAGTAGAACTGTAAAATTAAACTCCTGTATAATATACTAGCTGTCCCGTTGCGGCTTCGCCCGCGTGTACTATAGAAAAGAGTAACTAACTTTTAGTTACGTGTTAATTGATGGTGATACTATATTCTATATTATACTATATTCACTGTTTATCTTTAAAACATCAAATACAAACAGGTTTGTCCAGTCCACTGCGCTAAGCGTACTTTTTTAAATTCATCTTTATTTATCTATAAAGAAGCTGCCCGGCTGCGGCTTCCACCGCAAAACAGCTGCCCGGCATTTAACAGCTAGCGTACTCAATAACAGTGTAAAGAGCGCGCAATACGCTTGTATGATGTCATGTAATTCCCATCGCAAAGTCTTGCACGGGATACGAACCCGTAACCCCACCCCTCCCACACCCCAAACTGTATACAATACCTGAGTTGTCAGCGAGTGTTTTCCTCGCTTTTTTTTTCGCGGTCGCAAATTAGATAAAAACAATCCTTGATGCGGATTATATATCATGCTAAAATTTCAGCTCGATCGGTGCAGAACTTTTTGAGTTTTTGAAGCGTACACAAACCAATATAACATTTTTCAAACTTTATACAATACCTGAGTTGTCAGCGAGTGTTTTCCTCGCTTTTTTTTTTTTTTTTTCGCGGTCGCAAATTAGATAAAAACAATCCTTGATGCGGATTATATATCATGCTAAAATTTCAGCTCGATCGGTGCAGAACTTTTTGAGTTTTTGAAGTGTACACAAACCAACATAACATTTTTATATATAGAGATTTTATCGCTGGTCGTACTTGCTTTCGGGCCGTCTGCCTTAAAAGCGAACAACGCCTCAATGTCTCTATTGGTATGTATTTGTGCATCTTTGGCACTGCAATCAGGGCTGTCGGGCTTAAACTCCGCAAATTTTAGTAATACAACTTCAGTATTATGTACTTATATAAATAGGCCTATTACTTCAATAACAAAACTTTCATACAAACATATTTTATACAACTTTCACTCTAAAATTCAGGGGGGAGGACTGGTCTCCTACCTGCCCCCGCCCTTTAAAATAAACCTCAGGGCCCGTTGCTGAACCTTTTTGTTTTAACACATCTTTATTTATCCATGATAATCATTAACTGTCTTTTGTAGAGCAAAAAACTTATTGGTTGTAACTTTTGAGTTACTTCTCCGTGGTCAATATTCACTTTTCGGGAGTTCTGTAACATTTTACTACTTTTCACACCCGTAATTGTCGAATTTCGAAAAATCCTGTTTTCTGTTTTTTTTTTTTTTTTTTTTTTCAAGATATTTATGTAAGCTTCATTTTAAAGCAAAAACCACCTCAATATTTCAAATGGTTGGGGAAATACGGATGATTCCTCAGAAACACGTTTTATTTTTTTTTACCAGCTTTCAGGGACGAATATTAAAGAATCTTGAAATTTTTTTAGGTATTTACATAAGCTTTATTTTAAAGCAAAAACCACCTCGATATCTTAAATGGTTCAGGAGATACGGATGATTAATTGAAAACATGTTTCATTTTTTTTACCGGCTTTCAAGAAAGAATTTTGAAAAATCCTAAAACTACTTTTTAGGCACCTACATGAGCACAATTCTGATGCATATCACCTCGATATCTTAAGTGTTTTAAGAGAAATAGAGTATTTATTGAAAACACATTTAACGGCTTTTAATCCCCTTAATTTCCGGAATTCGAAAAAATCGAAAAATTATTAAAATAAAATTTTCTTAGGCAATGTTTGACGTAAAAATATTAGCAATATATCATCAGGTTAGAGAGTTATCGAGAATTTCGCGAAAACTCGTATTGATACCTTTTCGCCCCTTTAATTTTCGATTTTTGAAAAATCCTTCCATAGTAGGTGCCTACGGCGTAAGGGGAAGCTAAGCTGTAAATTTCACGTTTTTAGGTCCAGCGGTTTGAGATGAACGTTGATGAGTGAATGAATGAGTGAGTGGGGCACTTCATGTTATATTGTTACAAGCTTAAGCAAAATCTTTATATGTGGGCAATTCCCTGGGCTCTTGGGATAGAGGTCTTATAATTAGAAATAAAAGAGTTGAATTAAGTTGTTGATATACTGGCTCACAAAGTTTACAAAAATACACGAAACAGTAATCAACTATAACTTTCACAACACAATTAATTATGCACACAATTACTACTGTGCCACAGAAATGTTAATTAATTTTGACAATTAAAGCACAAGAACATTTACCATTAATCAAAGACTACAAATCACAATAAAAGTTCAGTCATATAACCAATCAACAGTCTTTCAAATAGTGACAGTGTACAACCTTAATATTCCGAAGTGGTAATGAATCGCCGTGTGCCTGCCGCCTCACAGTAGACTCTGACGTCCCCAAGACATCTTCACCAGTTTCTCTCCACAAGCATAGCACCTTCTTCTAGCACGACCAATAGCGAACTCTCCCCAAATGTGTCAATTCGGTGCTTTTATACTCTGCGAAACAGTCGGGGATTCACCGCATTACAGGGGTCTAAAATAGACATTACATCATGCTTCGAACATGACTTGAGCCTCATAAGCCAGCCTCGTGAGACCAAGGCACAGTTCAAACAGGTCTCCATGATGTATATCGTCAGGGTTTACATCATGGATCAGCCGGGCTCGTGATTCATGGGCTAGTCCATAAGGTGATTCGACACAGGCCCCAGCCAGCCCGCCCTCAGAATTACAGCATGCAACAATATATAAAGTTACTGTCGACCTTACAACACACAGTGTCACTTTGACGGCATTGGAACGTGCTTGAGTTTAAGGAGGATGGGGTGTAGAGTTACCAGACACTGAGAATAAAAAAGGACATTCATGTCAAAAAAGGAGGGCATTTCACTTAAAATATTGAATAAGAACAGGAAATATTTTCATATATCCACGATTGCTGGCGTCTGTAGCGACGCAAAAACATTAAATACTTCCCGTTGTCTCAACAACAATGTCGACTGCGTTAGAAGCAACGACATTTGGAATAATTGCATCCGCTTTCGCTTTAATTCCAGCACATTAAATATTTCTTGCAGTTTCCGAGTCTTGAAACGTTGTCTTACTCAGGCTAGATGCACAATCCATTGATTGAAAAGAATTTTCTCTTGGACATTTTTCCAGACACAATGAACAAGTATGGTTTGTTGTAAACTAGCTCTGCATTAATGGATAAACGTTCAGTTACTTTTCTAGCATTTAAATTCAGAGGGAGCAAGATAGTTTTGTTTACAAAGAATCAATTCAGCTCTGGGACCCTTTCATGTATGCAACGTCTCATCCCACTAAAAAGCCGGATATTTTTGAGAATTAAGAAAATTCCGGCCGGACAAAAAAAATCCATAAAAAGGAGGGCTTGTCCCCCTTTTGCCGGACTTCTGGTAGCCCTAGGTACACGGTTTCGTGGATCTAGATTTTTTCGTGAGAGTGCATTTTGAGGGGGGTGGGGGGTTAACATAGGTGTTCTGACGCCTGGACAGTAACCAAAAGTGGGAGTTGTCTCCCGGAAAATTTTCAGTTTCAAGATGCAAAATGCTCCTATTCAAGCAGTTTTGAAAATTAAACAGAATATACAGCGGGCACAAATCTTAATATTTTAAAAGTGTAATATAAAATTTTATGACATGAACAAAAAAAAATTCACTTCAGTATACTTTGTAATAATTTTGCAGGTATGCCAGTCATTGTAACTTACAACAGCACCAGAAAAATTGCTCTTGCAACCATTCACTCCCATGACATTTTACATGCTTTGAAATTATGGCCATGTAAAATTCTTTATTATTTTTTAAATTATTTGAAAACGCACTCTAATTTTGTTCAAATTTTCACAGAAATGTACATAATTCAGCAAAATATTTTCAAAAATCCTATATTTATTTATGAAACTCTCTAATTACTTAGGTTTTCTATTAAAAATACAGTTTCATCTAAATTTCTCATCAACTGCAAAAATTAAGTTATACTAGTGTGCACAAAGGCATTTGTGCGAAAAAACAATGTTAAAATAAAATACTAATACTTAACATGTTTAAATATAATCTACAATAACTGAAAATGTGATTCATACATTTCGTTGATATTTATACCTGGCTGCAAATCTTAAGTTAGAAATTATATTTGGTGGGTTTTGTGAATCAAAATACGTCCAAAATTCTTGCTTTCTAGTTCTTTATTTCTGTAATAACAAAAGCAAATGCCTTTCAGTGGCCAGCAGTTTAAATTTTACTTCCTAGATATCGACCGACAAGACACGAAAGTGTTTAATTTTTCATTGTAGTTCACTTACAGTGTGGTATTTATTGAATATGCATGCATGGCGTAAAAATTGGTTCTGTTAAGAAAATTAATATTTTTCCAAGTGCTTAGTTAACTTAAAGAGAAAATAATCTTGACATACATCAAGTGCTACTTCTGCCTGGAACAGTTCTGAGCTTCGGACACTCAGAATTAACGTAAACAGTATGAACGACCTATAATCTCGCTTGGAATACCGCATCGCCACTAAGAAAGCTTTCCAGCATAAGATTTTGCTACGCAACAAACAATGACGAAGTTCGTAGCAAAGTTTAGCACGGTAATACCGATATCAGAGTTAAATATCTGGTCAGGTCATTATACTCTGAATCACAGAAGTCAGAAATAAAAGTGTTCAGCTTTGTTTTAGGAACTCGGATCACTGTTACTAATGAACCTAAGTGTTGTTTAGCCACATTTTATACACAACAAAGTATTTTCTATTCGTACATATGTAAAATGGGCGCTTGTTAAATTGTTACGCATAAAAAATTCCTAACACACTACAATGCATATTAAACACGTGGCAGGCGGCATACACTTAATTTCGCTATTATTTTAGACACTGCATATATGTGTGGTATGACAACTCACTATAGACAGTGAAAACAGTTCTCCCTGTATGTGGTGTGAAATCCTGCACCAATGGGAATAGGTTGGTAATGTTCTCCAACCAACAGCGTGCAAGACTCGAGGGAAATATTGTTAGAACCACTGTTTTTGTTGGAAAGACTTCTGAATCAACTTGTTTCAATTGTTTGTACTCTAAATTAGAATTAGCAACTATTCACTAATATTCCAGTGGTATTTACATATTCTGTACGCAGCAATTTAAACTAACTTAATAAGTGGAAACCTCTAGAAAATCTGAGAATTTTCGATTACTCTGATTTGTGGTGCAGACATTTCAAATTAAAACAGTAAATATTCCCTGTCTGTCTTTGGTTTGTCACTTATTCATTTAGATTAAACTATTTAAAGTCTTGATCGAGAATCTTTATAAACCGCTGAAATTTATTGATTATACCATAATTCAATTTCAGAATGTATGTGCACAGATATAGAACTTCTTCTTTGACAGTGATTGGATGTTTTAAACTCTCAGTGTGTTGTCGTTCTACCTGCAAATCACAGGTCTCTGCTCAATGACTACTAGCAGCATGTATTTATGTAGGGACATCTCATATTTGACAGTGCCAATCAGAACAACGCTATTGAGACATCACACATCTGTGATCTGTGGGCAGAACCCCAAGATACCAAAAGTTAAAAACAACCACTCACTGCCTATGAAGCAGAGCTGCATATGTCCATGTAAGTCACAATAAACAAGCTGGTGCAAAATCATTTCGATAAATTCACGTGACTCTAAATGTGTCAATCAAATTCTATATTGTTTTCAGTATCGTTGATATTAAGTTTAGGCCTATAATATAGTGTTGCGAGTCATGACTATCTGGCTGAACGGAGAAAGAGTATACAGTGGCTGCAGAGCTAAGAGATTTCTGTGTTCTGTACGGCTCGTATTACCTTGAGTGACGCCACAGCAACCACCTGCACACCGCGATAATCGGAGAGCAGTGTAAGCTGATGTAGCAGCGGCAACAGCAAAGAGGTTCGGCATACATTGTGCCGCTCATGTGTGGTTGCGGCCACCTGCACACCAATATCGGGTAACTAAAGAATATGTCATGGTTTAGAGTATTCCGTTTTGTACTCTTATCTTGCGGGGTCGTGCTTGACCCTGATGCGACACCCTTCCACGATGTTCGAGATAAAAACTTGCCAAGAAAATTCCGGACTTTACAGTAAGGATATAAAAGAGCTGCGGCAGAGGCAAGAGAGTTTTTGGCAGGCAGGTGCCTGGTACGAATTAAAGTGATAGTGACGAGTGGCGAGAAGTATTGGGTTGCGATAAGTGTTCGAGGGTGTCTGCAAGGTGGATTGGGACAAGTTGTGTGGCCACAAGAGGTTCATCGGTGCTTGTTCATTGGGTCCACCATTGAGAGTTATTAGAAAGACTTTTCGTGTAAGGAGAACATATACAAGTAGATTTATTTTTTAAATGCTGTAGTCTATTTGTAAATAGTAGTTATTTGGTCTGTTTGACATCTATTTAATTGTGATCAATCATTATTGACATATGTTTTATGTATAGATAGTTGTAAATAAATTAGGTCAGCTTTATTTATTTTCTTTATTTTATCAAAGACGGCCATCCACAAGTGTACTTAGCCCCATCTTTTAACAATATGTACTTTCTTCAAGGTGATGGTTATGAAAGTAGACACATATGTTTTCAGGTGCAAGAGTTCAACAGGAACGGTAACTGGACTCCAGTAAAGACAATACTGACTGCTGCGTTTAACTTCACTAGCAGATTATTCTGGCTGTCGGCGCATGGATATACCTTCCGACCTCATTACGTTGGCTACACCGGGGATACACAGTTGGTATCTCTGCTTCTATGTAACGGCCTAGATGTGAACACGGCTGATGTGCGGGGTCGAACCATACTTCACGGGGCAGCTCAGTACAATAAGCTACAGATGGTGGAGTTGTTGCTAGACAACGGGGCAGACGTGGACACGAGAGACAGGACTGGCGACACTCCTCTTCATTCAGCGGCGTCCAAGGGTAAACTAGATGTCGTGAAGGAGCTGGTGCAGGCCAGGGGCTAACACGACTGTTACAAACAACTCTGGTCGTACTGCCCTAGATGTAGCCTTACACTACAATAAGACACAAGTGTTTGAATACCTGGAGCAGTTCCCACACTAGCCTCGCTCAGGAATTCTTGTAGCCTCGTTGTGCGCCGCTCAATTAATGACAATGTCGTTGTTATGGAGGAAGTAGTGTCGCCATTTGTGACGAAAGGGACAAAAGTCACTCTTGTCAGCCAAGTAAATTTATGTATGAAAAAGTTGCACAGTGGGGGTGCATGTCTGGGTGTCGTTTCTTTAAGGGCACTGTCTACCACAATTTTCATAATCATTTTTTAATTTTTTATTTGTACCAGATATTTTTTCTTATTTTAGACACAACATGTGACTAAATTTGGCTATTATGAAATTTTTTTATCTCTCATAGTTTTCGCGCAATTGCTTGTTAAAGTCATATTTTGCATGTTTCCTTTTTAAGGACTATACTAAAACCATAAAAACTCATAAAAATCACAGTGGTTAGAGACATTGCAGGCTACAGTGTCATTCTCATAAAAATAAAAAATAAATTTGTATTAAAAAAATTATTGAATTTTTTAAATTATAATTTTTAGTTTCAGCATTTTTTTAATACAAATAATTGTTATACTTTATTTATATGAGCATGACATTGTAGCCTGCAATGTATTTATCCACTGTGATTTTTTTGAGTTTGTGTATCAGTTGGATTAGTGTAGTCCTTAAAACGGAAACATGCAAAACATGATTTTAACAAGTAATTGCGCGAAAAGTATGAGAGATTAAAAAAATTTCATAATAGCCAAATTTAGTAACATTTTGTGTCTAAAATAAGAAAAAAAATATCTGGTAGAAATAAAAAATTTAAAAATGGAGATGACAATTCCGGTAGACCACACCCTTAACAAACTCCGCTGCGATGCAGATGTCTGTTAAAGAAAACTACTGTGTTTTGTTTTGTCTCATCGCCTTGTCTTGTTTTCGTGGTTCACATATTTTATGTGATTGTCTTTCTGTCAAAACAGACCTCAAACCTTTATTGTCTGGCTTGGTAGAGTAAACGCCAAATGAGAAAATAATGCGCAGAAGACAAAAACACGTCAAGGGAGTTGGACGAGTCCATTCTCGCTGCAGTAAGGGGTGAGTCAGTTCATTGCAGTGCAGAGAGCGGGCGAGGACGGTCGGGCGAGAGCTCCTGCGCGTGTACGTTATACCCGTCGAAAAAACGTTAGTCTCAACGGCGTAAACGGATGATACGTACCAGTTGGTGTGTACAGCGTTGTACATATATTATATTATGTGGTTTTAGAAGTGTACGCTGAATGTGCTGCAAATTTATGTCCTTACAAGGTATTTCGTTTGCAACTGTGACGTAGAAACTAATAGGTACACGGAAGTTATGGCAAATTACAAAAAAGGAAAAGTCGTTTACAGTCCATCCCGAGAAGTTCTTTACAATGTCATAAAATTTATGCAAAATGAGGCAGAAAATGGTTTATATATACCGCTTTCAGAAGTCGTGAAACGGGTCTCAGCAGCCACAGGTTTCTCTGTACCAACCATTTACAAAATAAAAAGAGAAGGAACCGAGATTAAGGAAGGTTCATCCAAATCCTTTGAAACCCCAAACAAAAAACGGCAAAAACGTGTTACGAAGACTAGCATAGACGATTTTGACATACAGGTAGTGCGGCGAACAATTAATAACTTTTACTTAACTGAGAAACGTCGTCCAACTGTAGGTGCACTCCATGCCAAATTGGTTCAAGACATCTCTTACAAAGGCGGGAAAACATCTCTAAGGCGCTTGCTCTCAAAGTTAGGTTACCGTTGGAAAAAGACATCAGATAATCGGCAGGTTTTAATGGAACGTCATGACATAAAACTTTTACGTATGTCATACCTCCGACAGATACATAAAGCCAGAAACGAACAGCAGAATATCGTGTACGTAGATGAAATATACCTTCATAGTTGCCATACTACTCCGAAGGAGTGGACAGACGGTTCTAGCAGCGGCCTTAAGAAACCAATGTCTAAAGGAAACAGGCTGATTATTCTTCACGCTGGAGGAGAAGACGGGTTTGTGCCGAACGCACTTTTGATATTTAAATCCGGAACAAAAACAGGCGATTATCATAATGATATGAACCATACCAACTTCTCTAAATGGCTGCAAGGTAAACTGATACCAAATTTGAAACCACATTCTGTAGTTGTCTTAGATAATGCTTCTTATCACAACATCCAGTCTCTACGTCACCCAACTTCGAACAGCCGCAAAAGTCAGATTGTAGAATGGCTACAGGAACATAATATTGCATTTGATGCAGCATTGACGGAAAGTGAATTGTACGAACTTGTAAAACAATTCAAGCCATTGAACCGCTCGTACACAACTGACGCATTACTCGACCAACATGGACATACAGCGCTGCGCCTGCCTCCTTACCACCCAGATTTTAACCCAATCGAAAAAATTTGAGGTATCGTAAAAAACTGGGTTGCATCTCGGAACACCACGTTTAACCTAAGTGATGTTAGAGGCCTCGCTGAACAGAAATTTCAAGAAGTCACTAAAGAACGATGGGCGTCCGAATGTGACAATGTGAAAAAAACTGAGCGCAAGTACGTAACTCAAGAACATCTTTTAGATGATGCCATGGAAGAATTTGTTATTCGTGTGCAAGATTCTTCATCCAGTTCATGTGAAACCAGTGACAGTGGAAACGGCTTTTTGAACGATTTTAAGCCTTTGTCAGACAGTGAATGATATGTGATACAAGTATTATGGAGTAAGAACAAAGAAATACATTACATTCCGCAAAAAGAATTTTTTATGAGGTAAGCTATGAACTCTCTTATTCGTGTACTTGGTCTCATGTTGTAACAGATTTTGAGAGCAATGTGATTGCACGTACTGATGTATTTGTATTTATATAGACACGGAATATGTAACATTTGTAAAGGAAGGTAAACAAATGTTAGTGATGAATATAATGTTTAAAGGCCACGGATGACTATTTCTGTTGCTAGACCAATAAATATTTTTTTTAAAGCCGAACGGCTGCCGATATCGTAAAACCGCCATGTAAATTTGTCACAAATTGCATTTGCTATTTTACCTAATTTTTTTCCAACGACAATATAACACACTTTTGCTTATTAATCGTTAATTAGGAATAAGTCAGTTTTTTAGCAAAAGTATTAAAATTTTTGTGTGGAAAAGAATTTAGTAAAATAACAAACACAATTTGTGACAAATTTTTCTATGTGTTTGTGAAAGATTAAGAAAAGTATTTTGAAACATTAAAATAAAAATTAAATATTCGCCGCAACCAAGTCCCTAACCTACGACCTCCAGCTTACCAACCGCGCTCGCTACCGACTTCGCCACGGAGACTTGTTGAAGAATGCGGCAAAATGTTTTTATCTAAATCTAACAAATATTCTTGTTGATTTAAATAATTTCTATAGCATATTTGAGGTAAGTTACCGCATATTCGTCTACTGTGAGTGAGTGGTGCGCATTTTAGTTGTTTGTAAATAAACCGCATATGTTGAAAGCTCGGGAGGATGGTACGCCATAGGCGTTTTCAAAGTCTATCTGGTTAGGATATTTGCTTGCACCTTTGAGCATCGCGGCGAATCATAATAATATATGTTGCCGATATTGGTTCAAACCTAGTTTCGTCTTCATTAATTGTATTTGTGTGTGCGAACTATGATTTATCGAAATGTATAGTGTGTGCTACCGGGGACGATGTTTTCAGTTAGGCATGTAGAGGTACAGCAGTGTGACGTGGATTCCCTCCCTCCAGCGGCGGCCCTTCCATAGCGCCCTCCCCTACCGTGCCCCCCCACCATTTGCCACCCAAAAGCTGCGCGAAGATTATTTTCTCATTTGGCGTTTACTATAGCGTCCTTTTGTTTCTTATTTGGCAGTCTTTTTTTATCAGATAATATTTAATTTATGGAATTTTATGTTGCATACGTATTGTGTTGATTAAAGCATAACTACTCTGTTTATTTGTGTTTTTTATTTTCATCTGCATCTACATCGCAGTGGAGCATTTCCAAAAAACTACATCCAGTAACCAGTAATTTTGTTATTCACCAGACAGCCTTAACTACACCCGACCTGAAGTCCCAGTCTTACAGTCTGCTCTCAACTCTCCAGTCTGTAGCACTTTCTATCAGGGTGGTACAAATACCCAACCTGTAAGTTCTTCATGCAAACACATTGGTCCTGAAAGTAAATCAGCAGTAGATAAAAATGAACAGTTGTTTGCAGAAATAACACAAAAATATGTAAAAGCGATAATATACATGGTAATAGTGTTGCAACTGTCACTATAACAAATAATAGCCTTATAATTTAACTGCCTGCAACTGGTCGTCACCTTTGACACAGTAATAGATTTTATTACAAGGGCAATGATGAAAAAATATTATATGGCATTTACTGATGCAGTCAACTCCTAAGTACCCAAGAATACTGTAATGTGTAACAAAATTAATAGCATCCAAGAAAAAATAATGAAAACTTAAGCTTCTACCACCAAAATATATGCTCTACGTACAGTAATATGCTAATAAGTCAGTGAGTTTGTATTAGTAATTACAAGTTTCCAAATAGAAATGAACTCTGTTATAAATGTAATATTTTGATACTGGTCATAGATCATCCTCTAGATATATTTGCACTTTTTTAATATAATTGACAATGTACTAAATAAACTACAGTATATAGAACAAAAACCCATATATTATGTGGTGATTTCAATATTAACTTTCAAACAGAAAATGTAAACGTACATAGACTGGCTTCTTTACTTAACACTTTTAACTTAATGACTACAGTAAAATTTCCCGCTAGGTTTTGTAATAGTACTGCCACAACCCTGGATAACATTATAATAATAAATGCTTTGACGCTCAAAGCACTACAGCTAACAAGTTTTTTGTTATCCAAACGCCCCGCTTCTCAACCAGTAAAAGTACGACATATAAATTAAAGAACCATTAAAGAACCATAAATGAATTAAAAATTACCCTACATCAGACTTGGTCACGGTCGTAGAAGAACAGGTCTGGACACTCGCCTACCTAACAATGCATTTTGCTCGACCCCCTTGTTGTTTGGCTGTAGTTCAAGTTACCGAGAATGTCGCACTTTTTGGCGCTGTTTTCCGGGCAGTCGGACTCAAACTCCATCCACTTTTTTCCATTGTTAAATTGATAAAGTAAATAAGATTGCTGGAGCCTTTTCTTAAATTTGTGAGCGAAGAAAGTATTTCATAAATTGATAAAAAATACACTTTGATAAATTGTTTATCTTAGCGGAAAGGAAGTGGGCTGAGTTTAGTCCGACCGCCGTAACATAAGTGCCAATAAAACACAATATTTACTGTAACTTGGTGAACTACAGCCAAACAACAAGGGGGTCGAATATCCAGGCGAGTGTCCAGACCTGTTCTTCTACGACTGTGGACTTGGTGGCAAGTTGTGTACCTGTCAAATAACACTAACAAAATGTTTGATAAATTTCATAGCCAATTTTGTACACTGTCCGAATCTTGCTTTCCTAAAAAACATCTTACCAGATCACGTAATACTTCAAAACTTTGGTTAACAAAGGTTATATCTTTTAGCAACAAACGTAAAACATATGAACAATGCACAAATAATACAGACATAAATGTAACAATTTACTACAAACAATACTGCACAACCCTTAAGAAAGTTATTATCAGTGCTTGGAAAATGTAGGTAATACGACAAACAAATTTTATTATTTATCAAATAAAATTAAATCTACAAGGAAAGTGAGCAAACAACAATCTGGTAAAATAAAAAATTCCTCTCTGTTGATGGTATAGATGAAGATTACCCTCCTAAGTTGCTGATACCTTTAATTATCACTCTGGTTATAGCTGGTAGATTACTAGATAAGATATAAGATCCTACTGATCCTATATTACCTTATTAAAATAGGCGTACATCAACAATGCATACCCTACTCTTACTTTTGAATAAACTACACATTAAGAAGTATGTAAAATTGCTGAATCATTAAAAATTAAAATCATCATACAGTTTTTATGAAATCAGTGGTAAATTAGGTATTCAAAAGTTGTATTGTTGACATTTCTGAACCGCTTAGCCACGTATTTTATCATTCTGTGTACATATAGTGGAATTTTTCCAGTTTAATTTAGGACTTATATTGTAATCCCGATTGTGGTGACACCGCATTCTCTCTTCAGTACTATGCCCCACAAGTTGCCTACAAAGCTCCACAAAGAAAGTTGGTAATCTGGTCAGTCCTCATACCTGCTCCGGTCTCAGCGGTGAGTTACTCTTACCTCAGGGTTCGTGGTATCGAGGGATGGACGCATGCATAACAGCATTTAAAAACACGTGGTCAGATTAACAGCC
>PNEQ01084596.1:0-36553 GCA_003012365.1 Medauroidea extradentata
AAAAAAAAAGTTTGATGCCAATGTTTTGTGGTGCATAATTTACGTTAACTGCAGCTCATGTCACCCTAATTTGTCCATTGTTCTCTAGGTGTGTGTGAACAAATCCTCACTCCATATGCATTCGGCTAAACTCGAGTATTTTCATACGGCTCACTTAATTGAATGAAAGGCATGAAAAAAAAAAACGTTTTCTACACTATCAATCTGCCGAGTAAACGTCACAGCCTGAGAAAGAAAGAAACAGAGGCTACAAAACCACTCAAACGTTAGTGTATCTACAGTCAGTCCATCAGTTTTTGGGAATTACGTTTGCTGGAACCGCAGCTATTCTCCGTCCACGACTTCAGTATTGCTTCTCTATTTTTTATTATGTCGGCAATCTGAGTTTTCCCCACGTCAAACTTCGCAGCAGAGTCACGACGCTTAATTTTTCTTTTTCACGCATCCTAATCACAGCTTCTGAGACATTTCACACAAAATAAGTCACTCAATTACGACCGCTACACTATTACGTGAAGTGCATGAAAAGAAGAGTAAACAATGGCTAAGCGCTACAACACACGTCGCATGCGTGTGTGGTGGGAGGATCGAGTTACACGGCAGCTGCGCGCGTGCGTGCGTGTGTGTGTGTGTGGGGGGGGGGGGGGGGGGGGGGGGGGGGGGGGGGGGGGGGGGGGGGGGGGGGGGGGGGGGGGGGGGGGGGGGGGGGGGGGGTCGAGATAACGCGAGGCTACGCGCTACCTGCGTACAAGGGGTGTACAAATCGCACTTTCTTAGTTACGACTCGCTGCCGAAACATTCATTGAAGCTGCTTTCCAACTGTTTTCGCGCCCCTTTTTTGCGCATTTTGTCCGTTATTCACTACTTATTATGTGTCCGCGTCCGTTAATAAGAATGTCCGTTATTTGGAGAGTATTTCTCCATAAAACTCCATGTTAATCTGCCGGTGATTGGAAAAATGTCCGTTTTTCGGAAGTGTCCGCTATTCGGAAGTTTCACTGTATTTTCAAGTCATCTGCAAACAATGTTTTATTTACGTGAATGATATGTTGAGTTATGTCATCAATAAATATTGTGAATAGAAGAGGAAAAAAGGAACTGCCTTGAGATACCCTCGAAGTAACAAGAAATTTAGTTGAGGTTTTATTATTTTTTTTTTTACAGAAAACATTCTGTTTGATAAAATCAGTAACAGGAAAATTTTTTATGTAATTGGAATTAAGTCTTGTGGTTACTAATTTTCAAATCATGTAAAAGAAAGGAAGAGGCCGCTAGGCTATCAGTATGTACAAAAGACAGAAGCACAAGTACTCACGTTTTAGTACTTGACAGATACACACACAAATAGGACGACACACAATCGCGGAAGCGCGTATCGCGACGTTTCTCTGCGTAGAGCAGCTTCCTCGGACGATATGGCTGACTGTGGTATGGCTACCGATGCTGATGCACCTAGCGGCCAATGGTTGAACTGATATGAGGTGGGAGATTCGAAAGCGTCAAGTAGAAGAGGATAATGAGGCAATGCGGGTACAGTGATTGTGGGAAGCTGAATGACCGGGGATGTTATCTTATATTGAGACCTGGTGGTTGCCTGGATTTAGTGATGTACTGATGAACTAGTTCCCATCGTCTGAGTTCAGAGCTATTGCTTGTAGGTGGCAGGGCTCTCACTACTCTAGTGCTGTAGCATGAGTCAAAGTCTTTGTTATGATGGGCTGCATGGGTAGCAACTGGTTTATCCTGTGAGTTGGTGTCTTTACCTGCTATGGCTTGTCTGGTGTCTGCTCTGTGGCCATTCATTCTCTGTCTCAGAATGTTGGTGGTGAGGCCAATATATTCAGCATCCAAGTGTGAACACTGTAGCTGGTAGATCAAGTTCTTGGTAGCACAATTGTAACTGCCTTGGATGGAGTAAATGTGGTCGGTTTGACTGCTTTTGAATGATGATGAGGGCTGGTGGATGGCACAGGTGCCACAACGTGAGCTATTGCAGGGATGAGAACCTTTGAGATTGGTAGTAGTGTTGGTAGCTGTAGAAGGTGGGAGTTCTACCTTTTACAGCTACCAACACTACAGAGAATGAATGGCCACAGAGCAGACACCAGACAAGCCATAGCAGGTAAAGACACCAACCCACAGGAAAAACCAGTTGCTGCCCATGCAGCCCATCACAACAAAGACTTTGACTCTTGCTACAGCACTAGAGTGGTGAGGGCCCTGCCACCTACAAGCAATAGCTCTGAACTCAGACGATGGGAACTAGCTCATCAGTACATCACTAAATCTAGGCAACCATCAGGTCTCAATATAAGATAACATCCCCAGTCATTCAGCTTCCCACAACCACTGTATCCGTATATCCACATCATCCTCTTCTACTTAACGCTTTCGAATCTGCCGCCTCATATCAGTTCAACCATTGGCCGCTAGGTACATCAGTATCGGTGCATTGGTAGCCACACCGCAGTCAGCCATATCTCTTCGCCCAAGGAAGCTGCTCTACGCAGCGAAACGTCGCGATATGCACTTCTGCGATTGTGTGTCATCCTATTTGTGTATGTATCTGTCAAGTACTAAACGTGAGTACTTGTGCTTCTGTCTTTTGTACATACTAATTTTTAAATCAGAATTTGGTGATTTACTGTGTCAAAAGTTTCGATAAATCAAAATATGTACATAAATAGCATCAATTTGATGACGTTAGAAGACTTCCTGGTATATGGGGCATAAAAATTTGGTCAGATTGAATACGGTGGATTTTAAGGAAATGAATCCATGTTGATGGTGTAAAAAATTATTTTCTGTATGGAACAATAGATGCTTACGTGAAAATTTTTTGAGTACTTTTGAAAAAGTACATATGAATGTAGTTGTAGATGTTCCCTTTTTTGTAAATCGGAATGACTGTGGCATCTTTCCAAAATCTGGGATAAATTCTAGTTTGAATGCTAGTAGAAACATTTTTATTTAAAATAAGGATTTCTATATCTGACCATCCTTTGACTATGAAATTAGGAATTGTGTCTGGTCCACAAGAAAAGGAAGAAATTTAATCTGTTAATGCTCCATTTTACTAAATTGTTCCTGATATGTACTAGATAGATAGTGGGATAGGTACTTGTGTGAGGTCCTGAAATCTATGCCCGATTCCAGAGAATAGATGTTGGCAATATATTTGTCAAATTCGTTGGCAGTTTTTTTTTGTGTTTTAATGATTGATTTAACATTTATCTTTGTTGTGGTGATAGGGTTGACGTCTCATTTCAACTTTATAACGTATTACAAAAAATTTTTTTTGTTATCTTTTATTTTATCGTTAGTTGTTCCTTCACATTTATTTTTTCTAGTTTTAATATTTTCTTTGCTATGCCTCTACAATGAGAATTGAGCTGGTAGTGACTGGCATCCTGGATTTTCTTAAAATGTTTAGGTGATGTTTTTTTTTTGTTCAAGACTGTTTGTAGGTTTTTTGAAAACCAAAGGGATATTTGACAGGAAACAGCTTTTTAGTTGGGATTGTTTTAGACATAATATTGGTGATTGTATTGGTTAGCAAATTTACTTTTTGTCTATGTTTGTGAGATTTAAAATATCTGACCAGTTATGCTTTTGTAACGTGAGGTGTAATTTTAAGTAATCACCTTTTGTAAAGTTGTGTTTAGAATGGTGTGATAATAAATGTTTATTTAAGAGTAATTCATTGTTTGTTAATAGAACTGGGTGACAACTATTTTTTGTAACTAACGGTTCGTTAACTAATGTAACAGTAAACAGAGATCTAATAAGTTGGTTTAAGGAGTTGTGGTATTCATTTGGGTTAAATTGGCGGAAGTTACAAATTCTTAAGAGCGCTTGTCCTTTGTCTCTAACGTTTTTAAAATAACATCTTGTGTGTGGTATAGTATCCAGTTTACTTTCGGTACATTGAAATCTGGTGAAATAATTATTTTACCAATAAACTTCACTGCGAATTGCTCTATACTGTTGAAATAAGTTTGGTAGTCTTGAACAGTTGTGGATGGAGAGTAAATTACCACTAATAACATTTTGGTGTTTGAGTTTAGTGTAAATTCAAACCATTGTGCATTGATGTTTGGAGATTCAAATAATGAGAGACGTCTTGTTTTTGGAAGTGTAGCTGACTTAGGCCAATGAGAACACCACCGCCACAGGATTTCAAGGTTAAATAGGGATCACAATCAGATCTGTAGATTGTGTACTTTGTGGGAAGATAGTGCGAATTGATACTTTGGTCTGGCCAAGTTTCGGTAAGGCAAATTATCAGATAGTCATCTGTTAACTAATTTTTTTAAAGATTAGGGTTTTGGTATGCTGCCCTTGCACATTTTGATAGCAGATTGAAAACTGTTTGTGAGTCGATTATCATGATTTTTTGTTTGTATCTCACACCGAACCTGGGCTTGATGTTTTGGTTGCCGTGTTATTCTCGCTAGATGCTTCTAAGGTAAGTGAGCTCTTTTCATTGGTTTGTGTGGGAGTTCACCTTCGAAAATGTTAATAAAAATACCTGCAGGCCAGAACATTGGATTGTAGACAACATCTAAATAGTTTTCCGCTACACCTACGTAAAAGGAAGCGTAGAAGTTGTGCCTTGTTTTGAGTCGTGCTACTTTAATGTAATTGATGTTGATTTCAGATTGTACTGTGCGTAGGCTGTAATTTAAGTTTCAGTTACTGTGGGTTCAAATATAGTAACGAAAATGGATTTGGTGCATGGAGGAACTTTTTAGTAACAGTTTTAAGGATGAAGTGTTTCTAGCACCGAGCTGTCTGGAGTTAGTTTTAGTACACAGAGCATCCTGTGAGATGGTACATTACTTCTGCGTACATTGTTTGTTTACAACTGTGAAGGTTTCATCATCGGCAAACTGCTGGCTCGTCTCCCTTGTGGCTGACAGGTTCCATTGTTCTGCTGACTGGACGAAGGCTTTGTGAACTGTTTACCATTTGCTGAAGACACCTGGGTGTGGCTGGCCTGTTGATTTCTTACAACCTGGTTGAAAGATTTTTTTTGTTTGAACCTGGGAGATGTTATTTTTGTATCCATTGTGACATCTGAAATTTCCTGTTAGGACCTCGAGCTCCATCGTCTGGTCTTTTGCTAATATTTTTAGGATGCAATTGTTGTTCTTGAGATCTTCTACTTGTGAAATGAGACAGTTCACTGTTGTCTGCAAATTTGATAATGTTTATTTGTTCTTCTGCCACCTTCGTTAGCATCTCAAAATCAGTCGTTGTTGATACAGTTATCGCCTTATTCTGGTGGAAGCTACATCTAAGGCAGACAAATGTTGTTGATCTTCAGCACTTGGCATTGATTCTTTGCTGCAAATACAGTACTACGTTTGTAAACATTGGCGTTGATTGGAAAATCTTAAAAGTTTGGTTTATCTAACACAGAGTGCCATAACGGATATTAATCTGCAAAATGTAGCAGACGCGATAGGACGTGCGACCATCTCAGAAGGCTACGGTGCGCTAGCTGTGAATGCTCCAGTTCTATAAATGACTAGATATCTTGAAAAAATCCCTAGGATATTTTTTGCAACTGCCTGGGAAAACATGGAACATTATTTTCTTGCCTTGCTTTCCTATATTACAAGAATAGTTTCTACATCCTAATGCATTTCTAATACTATACATATATATATATATATATAGTTTTTTTATGCCTGCCATAAACAGTTATTATGATTGAATGTTGTTAATAAGAGTGGCAGTCAAAACAGTGTAAAATGTGTGTGTTTCTGGTGATAAATAGCTACACGAGTAAGCAGGAAGTGCCACTGTGACTAAGCTTTATTAAAATTAAACGCCAGGAGTTTCTCATGTGAAAGATGACACAAATTACAGTGTCCTTTATAACAAATGTCCACTAAGCAAATGTCCATTAATTGAGGACTTACTGTACCTAGGGTTTACAGAGTCACGTAATTCAATGTTTGACTAAATTTGCATGTCACAACTGAGCAACATTTTGTATATTTGATTATAGTCAAATGTCACAGCAAAAGAGTTAATGGGCCAAACCATCTTTAGCTCACATAAATTAATTTCAGATCAAATTTTTCAGAATGTTCAAATTACGGTTATGCCAAGGGGCAAGAATGTTTTATAGAATTTACAGGTACAAGTAAAAATGTTTTATATGAACAATAACGTATAAACTGTTTTATATGAACAATAACGTATAAACTGTTTTGTTTACTTCAAACTGAATAGGCTTTCGGATGAGCTTCACAGCTCATTCACTTTCTACTGGTTCGAATGCCGTATCCAGCGGTCAACCAAGCACCGAAAGACGTCGCGGCTGAGTAGTTTTCATAGAACAGCCATTCTATGAGTAGATAACAATAATTGAAAGACGTCTCTGAATTCTACCTTTACTTAACGGGCAAGTTGAAAGTAATGGGAGGCATTTCCTTATGTCAGTTTTAGACAGATAATTGAAATTTGCTGTGAAGGTTTCTAGAAAGTATATATTTACATATTTGGCCATACTGTGGCATTACTTCTGTGAGGAAAGAGTTTGCAGTGCTTGACAGCATTGTGGTGGAGGAGGAGGAATCCTTTAATTGGCAGTTTTGTAGATATGGTCAGCTTAGTAACATAAACTGCCAGTACATTGCGCTGGACAACTACCTCTGCACCTAGTTATTTTGTGGGGCATTCACTGCACTTGGTAGCGTGTAAATGTGACCCACATTTTGGCAGTTAAGAAAGTGATATTCTGTCCATACTCACATTTTTTACAACACTTCTACTGTTTAACTGCTTGCATTGCTGTAGATTTTTGGATAAAAAATTGTTTGAATTATAATTACTTGGCTGGTAGGAAGAGGATTATACAATAGTGAACTGTGAACTCCTTGTGTTTTAATTCTGCTAGTAATCTGTGTCAGGGATAATGTGTCAACCGTTGCCATTTTTTTTTTTCTCTTTTCCTTTGTAAACGTGACAACCGAGGAAGAACTTGTTTTAAGAATTATTTTCAAATTGCAAATACTATTACAAATTGGTGCTACTTATGTGGCTTTTTCATCGAGGGTTTAGGGGTTGTGTTTGGCTTGTTGCATAGCCATCCAAGGTAAACTGCGAGCAGTATTTGTATAGCTTATGTGCCAAAAAAAAATAATAATAATATATTTTATTTGCCACATCATCATGTTGTAACCTCTAATCTGCATAACAATTCAGCCATGTGTAGTCCACTATGCAACATGTGATTGTCTTTGACAATATTTATTGTGTCACATATTGCCAGACAAATGTTAACTCTCACTCGCATACAATTTATGAATAAAGTTGGTCTCTTTCTGTGTGTGGCCCTACAGCTCACAGTCACACACTCGTCTTTCAGCTTGGTTGTGTTTGTACAGTCCTGGCTCAGTGATTATGATATAAGCCATTCATTTTATAATTCTGTGGAATGTGGTTAGTGTCTTCCACATATTCATAGTTTAGTCATTCTTTTGTTCTGCCATTATTAATACTGAACACAATTTTTTGTAGAAGGCAAGTGGATAGTTTAACTTCACTTATAAAATATTCTGGGTTAATTAATACTTTTTCCCATGTCATAAAAGTGTACTATTTAATAGTGCAATAAATTTGAAGGTAACATACATAACTACAGTAAGTCCTCAGTTTACGTCGGGGTAGGTTCCTGAAAACAGTGATGCAAATTGAAACGACTTACATTACATCAGACCAGCCCCGCCCACACCCTATACTATAGCCCAACCTTTTTGGAACATAAAAATGTTAACTCTGGTGCGCATAAATGCATTAACGAGACATGCCAGAATGGATTAAGAACGTTATTCTGTATCAGTGGCTACTTAAATTGAAAAATGGGTACTCCAACATTAGCGACGTTAATCCGAAACTACGTAAAGCAATATGACGTAAATCGAGAACTTACTGTATTTAAATAAATATGTAACGGGATGGTTGCTATATTGTGGCCAGTTATACCCCCAATTTGTAATATTGTGAATAATTTTGTCCCCCAGCATAAATAAATAGACTGGTAACACAGAGAATACTGTGGATCCGTTATAATACATATCAGAAATATGCCTTTCAATACCAACGTTATAGTGAGTTTCTACTGTAGTAGTTTTAAAGTAAGTAATGACATATTGAATTTGTTCTTACAAATGGATGGTATTAAGCATCACTAGCCTAGTGTCAGTTGTTACCGTACATATATGTAGTATATTCTCCAGCTTTGAATCCATTCTTCAAAAAGTATTTTAGTCCTGCATTATGTTATAAATGTTGACATAAAGGTCCAAAATATTTTTTGTATAACTTTTTAAAATCTGAAAGAGTTTAAGCATGTTTGACTGATACCTCTCAATTGGTGCATGTTGTAGTCTACTGATATGTAACACCGTCCAAATATCCTCATCCATAGGATGATGCAGTGGTAGTTGTAGTAGTAACGTTGAATAATTTTCATATATAAAATAATTTTCCTCATTTAGTTTTTATGCTTAATGAATAGGTTCTTACAAAATATTAAAATTTTGAAAATTCAGGAAGTTTTCCTGATAAGCTAGTTTTTTTATGCCTGTGCTTAGTTATTAAAAGAAAACATTTGCACAACTGGTAGAAATTTTATTTATGCATCTAATTTTGATGTGATATTGTCTGTAAGGTAATACAGTATTTTGCATGACAATGTAGTTCTTTCATGTTGGTTTCATTTTAACTGAACTAATTATTTTAAATCCCCATGTGCTATGTTGGTTTCAGACACGACATATGAAATTATTCCATAGATTTAGAATTTTTTTTGTGAGTGATGTTTGCTAAGAAAATGTGTTGGCTTGTACCTAGGTTGGGACCAAATTCAAACCATTGATTCATTACTACGCAAAGGTGGCTTCAAAGGTTCAGTGACACCTGACATTCGAAGTGGAATCAGACTAACTCGTTACCAGAGTGAAAAGATCTCGGTTAGTTATCAGGACTACTTGAACCACTGGCGCAACCGGCGGTGCTAGCAGATACTATGGGGCCCTTCACCCGGCCCCGGCAGTAGTGCAGTTGTGTGGGCTGCACCACCGCCACACTCTCTCAACCTGCATCAGGCACCGCCGGCTGCGATCCTGCGACAACAGCCGCCGCAACAGCCACCATTCTCGGTGCTACCATCGACGTCCTACGTCCAGCCGTCGCCATACATCATGAATCATAATCACCAGCCACCCATTCATCAGCTGCCCCCTCCATCATCCGTCGTCCATTGGTGGGATCAGCCGCCTCCGCCCCCGGCGCTGTACCACCTTTCGCCTTGCCCTCGAAATCAAGATTTGCCTAGTGCCTCGGGAGGGGGTTTCATGGGACATTATGCACATCACCAAGTTAGGAAGCGAAAATGACGTGCTGTCATATGCAAACTTTGTAGTCTCTCTGACTGGCCCATCAGAAACTCTGGTTGTGCACTCGCAAAGTTATGGAAATGCATATTTTGCATTATCAGCAGTTGTTGTAAGTACTGGACAAAGTATTGTAAGCAAGTCTTCAGGTAAAACCATGTGTGGCTTTTTGATAAAATTCTAAAGTCAACAGGGCTCGTACAATCAGCTGGAATTTTGTTCAAGAACGATGATGTAGTTGAACAGGGCATATTTGGAAGTTTATGTATCAAGTAGCATGAGCCTGACTGTCATTAATTGTACGAGGATATGTTACATTGGACGTGTAATATTGACAGTGTTTTGAATGACTATTTCAGTGATGAAAACATTATTTCAAAATATATTGTATTGTTGTGTGGTGTTGGTAACTGCACATGGTGTGCACTTGTCTGGGCTTTTTAAAAAAGTTTTTGTATGCTCTGCTCCTGTCCAAGTTCTATTACTTATTATTTTCCATTCTATTACTTTAATTAAAGTTAGGGTAACCTTTTGTGAACATACAAATTCATCTCAAAAGAAGTATAGTTTTTTCTTTCCTACTGTACTAAAATTGGCTTTTAGCTATGCTGTCCTATAAATTTGTCTGTTCAGTTGGAGTACCTTTATGAAAAAGCATGGTGCATTTGTATCACTTAATTTATTTGATTCTGTCCAAAAAGTAGTTCCCTAGTCTTTTAAAGAGGGTGATATATCGTACCACATTTGTCAGGAATTAATTTTATTTTTTGCATTTTAATTTGTATTTTTGTTTGTGTGTACTGCAAAAAAATATATTAGGAAGTAGTCATTTTCATAAACCAAAGAGATCTCAATGCACGTTAAAATTAATTAATGAGTTTCATGAAGCTGGCGGTGCTTTACAACAAGAATCATTTATTACACGTGAATAAATTTGACGATCTCAGAATGATGTGTACTTGAGCTGTTTATGTGTTAAGTTTTTTGGGATTTATTTTGTTGGACTTACAAAGGAGCTAGCAGATATGTGGAAATCAATGTAGTCCAGTCTCTGTAGTTTTACATTTTTGTGTTGATTTATGCCATTTGGCATGTAATTTTGTATACCTTTATCACATTTGTTCATCTTGTTCGGCAAATTTGCAAGCTTTTTTTTCTCTGAGAGGATTTGTTTTGTTTTAAGTTTTATGCTTTGGAAAATCCTAAATTTCTGTACGTAGTGTTTCAAGCATTTGCTCTATTTACTCAGTATATTATATTTGTGGTAACTATCAGCCTTGAAATTTTACAGTTTTGAAAGAAATTCAACACAAGTTAGGTATGCTAGGCCAGCTACACATTGTTTGCAATGTACGTACCACGCATCTGTCTTAGACTTATTAGTGTATGCTTTAAATATTTTTGTGAAGTGTTATGTTTACTTATAGTAATCAATGGTACTAACTTTGTTATATTTACGATAGGCAGTTGTACAAGCTAGGAAAGATAGGTACTATGTCCAATCATTGTGGTATCTTAAATCATGACTGAACATAGTACCTGGTTGAGAGTATCAAGACGTTGTTACAATGGCAAGAAATAAGTGTTAACTGAAAGTAAGGGTGAAGTTCATTTAATATTGTGAGGTGTGTGCAGAGTCACTGGTACAGTATTGTGTAGAGTAATTACAGGGTAAATACATGTTAGTAGATTGATTTTGTCTCCAATTCATTACATCTACATTTCAGTGTTTCAAAATTTTAAATGTTTTCTGGTTTTTGGTAGAGTTTGTTTGGTTCTTTGATTCCCTAGACTCAGTATCTAATACCAGAATCTATACAGTACGTATATGCTTAATAGTTGAGTTGGAATGACATCAAGTACACTAGCCTTGCAGTGCAACAACTCTGTATTATGCATTAAGCATTCAAAACAGCAATAACAAATACAGCAAGAATGACGTGTGTTAAAATTGTAGGCCAGCCACCTTTACTACTGCCCATCACATTTAACATTCCAGTTAGCATTAGTCGTTACCAGTGTTGTTTCACTTTCTAATATTTCCTATGCTTCCAACATCATTTTTCATAAGAATTAGACTTTATTAAGAAGTTGATAGGTCTGCTTTCAAGTACCTTGTAATTTGACTAATATACATGATTTCTCACGATATAGTAGGTTAATTAAAATTAATCGCAAGTTATTATGTTAGTATGTGACAGCTCCCTGCTAACAAGGCAAATACTAATACAGTAACTTGAATTCAGGAAACGTCGCCCGTCCACTGTGATGATGGAACGTCATTACATTTGAATTAGAATACAATAGAGCAGATTAAGAAACATTCCATTGTTGGCAAATATAATATTGGCTCCACATTTTATTTTGGAAATTAATTGGGAAAAAATATCTGTATACCAGTAGTGGTTTTTCTTTCTTTTTCATTTCCTTAAGTATATTTAGCAAACTGCTGCACAGCATTGTATAAATGTATTGCAGTAGATACATTATTACTTAGTTGTTTTTTAGCAAAAACAAAGCCTCAAGATTTAATTATACTCAGCAGTTAACATTTTATTTTCTTCATTTCCATTCCTCAGCTTGTGAATGAATCTTCTTCGACTCAGAAAGAAATTATGTAAATTGTATTCAGCTAAGATCAGTTATATTTGCTACATTTCAATTAGTGATGTTCAGTCTGCATTGTATTATGTGGAGTTGGCATCACAAACTAAGATACAATACCACTTAACTTAGCATGTATATACGTATACCTAATTTATTTTTAGTAGATGGGTGCTGTTGTCCGTTTAAGAGCAAAATTCTCTAATTTTGTTTGTAATTTAAAGTTATTTAGACTGAATTAACTGAAACAAGAGTTGAGAATCAACCAAAGAGTTAGAACCAAACAAAAAAATAGCAGTGATACATTTCTGAGGCAGTTAGGCATACGTAAAATGTCTGATGTAGGAGACGGCATGAAGGAAAACGTTCAGGTTATATACATTTATGTGTTTCAAGTCAAATGTGGGACTAGGGGAATTATTGTTTAGTTTATTTTGTCAACTCGTTGAAGATATGTTGGGTTTGCAAAGTTTTTACTAGATACATTTTTAAATTTGATTTAAATGGAGTGCGTAGATAGTGTGGTCTGGGTTACACAATTTTCTAAATTTTGTCACATATTCTTCTTCAGGTAACGCTTTTGTTTAGAATTTTAATCATAAACACTAAATGAAATAATTTTGGTTTTGTGTGTACTGTATTCTGTTGTTGTGTGTATACATTATAGTGTCATTTTACAGTGCAACAGTTTCCTTTCCATTTTAATTTTTTTTCTTTCCGCAAATTGATTGGTTCCTTTTGTCTATATCTCCCTGAAGTTGGCTCCACACAAATATATTAAGTGGTAATTATATAGTTAAGTGTTCCCATTTGATACATACTAATTATGTTAGTATAGATAGTGTTTTGTATTATATTGTCCATTTTATGTACTTACAATTTGTAAAAATCATTGTATAAAATAAGTAAATGTAATGTTGGGGACATATTTGCTTCCTGCCTTTAAGGCACATAATGGAATTAATAACTGCTAACTTCTTGTGATTTCCAACAAAGTATTGTGCCATGATTAAAGTACTGTTTGTCACAAAAGTTTCTCATATGCTTTCCTGTGAGTGAGGATTATTGTAAATTGTGATTCTCATGGTATCTGATAAGTGATGTTACCAGAAAATTGTGATTTTTATTTAATGGGGTTGTTTTTAAAATCTCCATTTGCCAAGAAAGCATATCCATGTTCAAAAGTAATGATTCTGTAGAGGAAATTTTTTTGTTCTCTCAAACAACCTTGTTAAAAAACTTATTTTTTCCCAGAGTCTTCTAGTAATTATTCTGGTTTAAGTGTATTCAGAGCGGCCTTAAATGTTGAGTGCAAAGCTGTTGAGATTTTTCATTGGTGATTAAGATTAAGAACCCAAAATTTTGCTATATAATTATTTATAATTGAAAGAAGAGGTTTCATATGGTTGTGTGAAGTGATACATACTAGGTCCCTTTGCTTAAACAATTTTAAGTGATGCCAAAAGATTTTTTTACATAATAAGTGTGTGATGAGGTTTTGTGCAGTTAACTCAGGATAGTAATATTATACATGGTAATGTGTTGTGCATGTATCACTAAGGAGAGGCATGGAGACATTGCTGCTCTTAAAGTATCGTTTGCTGGTATACGAGAACTGACTCAAGGGATAACGCCAAATGCATGTACAGTACATTGTAGTGCTCTTAAACACAAGAAACTTCTGCATTCTTGTAAATACAGTAGGCTGGCTGTTTAATGGATAATTTGTACTTTTTTTATATAACGTACCAATGGATATTTTCTCTTAATGTGCAAAAAAATTCTAAATTCAACCTTATTTACATGCTGAAAACTGAGATCTGAGATTCAATAGTAAACAAACTAATATAATGTTAGCGTTCTTTGTTATAAGACTAGCAAGTTTATACTGAATAGAAATAAAATCCAGGGTTGTCCTGAATTAGTATGTATAGGTACAGTACTACCCTAATAACTAATTTAAAAATAATGCAATGTAGATGCTTTACATAGATAAAAAACCATGCCTTCATGTTTTAATGAATTTTTTTCTGCGACTGAAGGCCGGAAGCAAGAAAATGACCAGGATGATGCTGTCAAGTGCATAAAATATTGCTTGGCTGTTATGCTCGCTGCAGTGAGCAATCATGCTGACTTTACATTGTATTGTTTTTTTTCTACAAGTCATTGTGTCCCTATTGGTTTTTTTTATTTTTTTTTTTTATTTTAAAAAGGCAGCTGCAGGAAATCCACCATTGCCATTTGAATCCAGTGAATATATTTTGAGATTGAGCAAACTGAAAAACTGTTTTGATAACATCATAGAACTTCGAAAAACAGTATTGTATCTACAACATCTGTACTGGCCTCGAAAGTGCAAGTTGTCTCATGTGGAGGGTTTTTGTCTTTTGTAAATATATCGAGCACACATTGAATAGTTCCAACAAATAAATCGTATATCAAGCATGCTGCAATCACCGAATAAACGACCACCTTAGTGACCGCTAGTTGGCATTTGCTTCTCGTATTTTCTGCTCAAGGTGATATACATTACCACGCATGCAATTCAATACATCACCACATGTGCAATTCAACGTGGTGTAATCAATACAAATTACAATAGCAGCTTGTGCTAAAAGATGAGAAAAATCTAAGAGTTGAATTGTTTTAATATACTGGAATATTATTTTTTATAGTGTGGTCATGTTAAGTGGTTTCACCGGACTGGAACAATTAACTGCCTTACTGGAAATAAGGAGAGTCTTGTTTATCGGAACAGCGAGTTAATGTGAATCAGTATTACTAATAACATGTAATGACTAAAAAAATGTTGTATTTTCAGTGTCTTTATGTAAAGGCGTAGGGTTTCATTTTACAAAAATACAGTGGAACCCCCAAATTACACCTCCTGATTCTACACTTTCCTGCCATTTACACTGTTTGTATTTGGTCCCATTTAATGATTTTACATAATAACCTTCCCTCAGATTACACTTTCCTGCATTTTACACAATTTTTTACTGGTCCCTTTAGAAGTGTAATTCAGGGGTTCCACTGTAGTGATGTCATTTACATTACAGTACTATACACATGTGTACTGTATTTAAAACTGTTAGGCTTTCTCTTAAATTTAGTAATTTTTATCTGCTCGCTTTCTCATGAATTTAATAATTTATCTGCTTGCTAGTGCATTATAGGAAGGGTTCAGGTCAATTTGAAACTCTGATAATATTAAACAGGCCCTGGTTCCAATTACAGGTAGTTCATGATAACTGGATTGTGCTGTAAAGGCTTGGTTCTTTGTTTACAGCACTATTTCCTAAGGTATAATTTCTCTTGTATAACCATTATACAGCACCTAGATCTTGGTGGGAACATTGGCAGTGTAATTTGAAATTTTTTTTGTTAATTTGTGTAAGTGTCCTTGAATTAGAATAACCCTGTTTACTTAACTAAGGTTAATACCAGTGTAAACAGTGATGTAGAGTCACATTTGTTTTTTCACCTTGAATTTGGTGTGCTTTTATGATTATGGTAAGTACTGTGGGTGGAGGCTACAATTACAATGGAAAAAAATTCCAGAAGTTGTTCACAAAAGGGCTTGGTGCACCAGTGTTGTTGAATTATTTGTTTCATATTTTGAAGTTCTGAGAAGAAAGATATGGAGATGCAATTACAGGTGATTTTAGAAGTGCAAATGTACATACAAAAACAAAATTGTTTCATATACAGTAATCACGTTGAAATAAGTAATGGAAATTTATTTGTACAAATAATTTGTATGGCTATATGATGTATATTAATTTGTTAAAATTTTGGTTCACTTTCAAATAAAGAATGTCATTAACTATTGAATATGGCAGGTGAAGCCAAGCCTTGTCTTTCGTAGATTACTATGTTGCTGACAGCTATGGTGCCTCAATATGGTTCTATGTAATTTATATTAACGTTTTTGCAGTAAAGGTAACCAGCAACCAACTTTTAGCAGAGTCGTCTGGAGTACCAAAAGCCTCAATAGTCTCAGAATGAAGATAGTTAAAAGCCCATTATTGTTGCAGGATGAAGAGAGATCTAAAAGCCTTTATAGTCGCAGGATGAAAATAACGAAAACCGTTAGTCACACAATCGAGGTTGAAATATTTACTTCAGTGTAACTAGAGTGGTGTTGGAGAAGTGGGGAGTGTATGGAAACTTTTTAACTTTATATGAGTATAGAAATCTGTGTAACAAATAAGTTTCTTAAAACCTATCTCTAAATGTTAAAGGGTCATGGTGCTCTAGTTATCCTCAAATTTATAAAAAAATGTTTACTCTCAAGGTTGCAGCGCGCATTGGACAGGTCCTTAGGAGTGGGACAACAGACCGGCCTGGTTTATTAAGCATGGACCTAAAAAGTTAATAATTCAGGCTCTAGTAACAACAAATACATTAGCGAACAAAACAGCCCACAAAATGTTTTTCTGTCGAGGGAAGATAGCAACGCACGTGCGACAATGTGTGCTGGAGAGTTTGTTTACAAGTTGCATGTGCTGTTAAGAGGTTTATTCATATTCTGTAACTTAAAGCATATTTGCCATAAAATACTTAAACATAAATTTTGAATTACATGAGGTACAACATTTGCAGTGGGATACTTCAAATATTCAAATATAAGAACAGAACATTGTATATAGTAAACTTGTTTGTCTCTGAAAGTTTATCAAATTAAAACAAATCATGTATTTTGTAAAGATACAGTGGCATTCACAAATTCAAATTTTAAAATACGTTTAATTTTGTGTGCAAATGTAATTTTGTACTACATCCACCGATCCTTCCCTCTACAGTAACATAGCAAAGTAAAATTTGCACAATTTATATAAAATGAAACCAGAACTTAAGCAATATTATTTTGTCAAAAAGTAGGTATGTACAATTTATAGTGATGGCTAATATTAACTACCTATGTATGTACAATGTACATTATAACAATATGTTACTGGAGCCTATATTTTGCCAGGATACCAGAAGGCCTTTGGAAGGTCAGTACGAATGTTAAAACTTTCCTATATTGACATTTGATGTAGGTTATTTATTTCATTCGGAAGTCTAGACATATGTTAGTGGATCACAAAACTCTTACATCAGCATTGTTTTCTTGCCTTCATCTGATCGACAAATGACAGTGACTTTTTATTAAGCCTACATATGCAATTCTCTCAAAGGTTTACAAATTCTCAGTGTCAGACTTGCTTAAAATTAGTAAATAGTAGCGAGTAAGGCAATGCCAAACAAAAATTTATTTAGACCATGTTTTTTTTTTTTTTGTAACTCGCAGAACTACTTTAAGAAAGGGCAAATCTATGGAAATGTTTGAAGTAAAACCATTGGAAAAATAAATCTACATTTCTTGAATTTTTGTCAGTTACCTGATGCATTAGACAACTTCGAAATTTCTAGGGGGTATGGTTTTCAACAGTTCACACAATGGCATGAAACATTACACTAGATTACATGTTAACATATTCTTTAAAGTAAAGCATATGCTGAATGAAATTTGCTGTTTGGCTAGACATTGCAAAATTGTAGGCCTACACCTGAATGGATTCACACAAACTTGTAACTTATGTTGAAAACAAACACTTTATTGTTTGGAAATTCATAACAATTCTGCTGTAATGCAGAGTTCAAGTGTAACCTGTAATCCGTTTTAGTTGCGTTTTCTATACAGAAACTTAAGAGCCGTCTTTAAACCTGCACCTGTATTATACTTTAATGCATATTAGCATAAAAAATAACAGGATATCAGCTAGAAGCCATAGTAAAGTGAGTAACAGACAGAAAGACTGCATGTCATTTGATCCCATTGCGCATAGAGACTATTGGGAAAGTGGCGAGTGAGCCAGATTTGGCTTTATCACCCTCACATTTTGAGGTAAAAAAAAGCTGCAGACAGGTAACAAATAACTGTTTTCCAAATACAGTAACGCAGACTTTTCTGCACAGTTCAGCAGGTAACAAACTGTGGTTATAAATAGTTTCACTGGTACAGTGTTAACGTTGGTGGTGAATGATGCCAAATTAAGCAGAACCCTCTTGCAATGTTCCCACTTGCTCCTGGTTATAATGCTACCTTCATTTGGTCCATAAAACTGTTTTACAATAGGAAATTACTCACGTTTTCCCATTTATTAAGTAAGCATTTTTTGGGTCCCTTCAGAAACGTTACAACAGTCTCAAAGGGGGAGGCATTTCTTCAGTAGCCACCACCTTAGGAAGTCAAATCTAAAAGGCAACAGTTTTTAGCCGCCTCATTAAAACATTGAATTGCAGACTGTATAATTACACGTTCACTGTGTTGGATAACCTTTCCGTACCACTTTGATTATTCTTTACCATCCATGCTTTCCTCTCACGCAGCTGACTCTGCTATAGCTGATTTTTGTGTAGCATTTGTACGTGCTTTTCTTCCTTCTGGCACTTACCCCTCTTCTCCGCACTCGACATTTACAGACGTTTGCTGATTCCAGCATCTATGTTCATTTGTGTTCTGGGGTATAAATTCAACGGTATTAAAAGGAGTTGCAAGCAAGACTATGTAAAAATATGTGTTTGCACATGTATCTGTACCTACGTAGATAAATAATTGTACTGAGAATACATTTTTTTTCCAGGAAAGGTTAAAATAATCTGTAAATGCCATGTTTAAATTTAATTCTAATTTGACATTACAGAAAAAAAAAATTAAAATTTTTAGGACTTCAACTCTGTCTGCTTAAGATAAGGTCAAGGAAAAACGTACATTCTGGATTCTATAGTTCAGTCTTTAGGATTTCAACAAGTGTGCAATTTCACCATACTGTTTATGATTTAATTTGCATGCTATTCGACTGCAGCAAACACAATTAGGACCTCGTAGCATGCATGTTTGAAGACCTATTCTTACTTTTTCACAAATTGCCTCTAAGCGCAAGGCGCTCAACTCCCTTCTGTCTTACCCTCGAACACTTAGGTACTTTAGCTGTGCAGTATTCCCTATTACAAGTAGTACTTTCACAATCAAATGTACATGTACTGTTCTGAGCAAGCATATGAAAGATTTACGTACCTATTTGCGCGAAGTGTGTTTACCTGATCGTCTACTTCACAAATATAAGTTATGCTGACAATCTTCTGTGTGTTCTGTTGCACATTACAATTTACTGTTCAGGATTTTTCCTGCTGTGAATAGGTACATTGTTTTGCAAAAGTATTACGGTATACATTATTGGAGTCAGTTCCAGAAATGACATTTGCCAGCTGCAAAAAAAAAGATATGTGTATAGTGTTTATGTGTTTGTATGTTGCTTCAGTTTCTTGTTGCCATAATTTTATTTTTTAGATGGTAATAGCTTTGAAATTAAAACAACTACGAAACTAATAGTTTGGCTTACAAATGAAATGTTGGACTAAACATGTTTAAAAACCTTCGGGATATTCAGCTGTGCCAAGGTATAATTTTGGCAGTAGTTGCAACTGCTGTTTTCAGAAGTCATAGGAAGTGACTGACTTGTGCCTTGGTGACCGTATATGCTGCCTCTTGGTTAGCTTGGCTGCTCTGCTAAAATTGACTCGCTTCTTCATGTTTTGTAGACCTCCCCAGTTAATCAGAAAGCAGCATCCAAGAGATCAAGTATATCAAGGCCACGAAGGCACCAGTCAGTTGGTCTGCACGAAGCCTGTAAATGGCAACTGCAACAGCCTAATTATTGAATGGAAATAAACTCTCAATGCAACTCAAACACAGAAGTGTAGGATACGACTGTGGCCGTGAGTCTGTGATCTAGATGCGAGAGTAACTTAACCCACTTATATTCATAACAGTGAAGTTTAGTCAACTCATAATTATCTCTAGTGATAGAGGATTGTGATGCTCCTGATAATTGAAAATTATTAATGATCTGAAATATTAATTCACATTACAAAATTACATGTATGTATACCATGAATTTTATATGTACAGGTAAAATCATGTTATTAACTGTTTCAAGGAATAATTCATAAATAAATTATGCCAAATGTTTTGATTACTTGTTACCTTTCACTGCAACAATATTTTTTTTCCTACCCATCTTTAGCCAGTGTTGAATAACTGTGAAACATCTTGCAATAAAAGTGCAGAAATTTACATTGAACAGTACAATCACCAAAGAAGTAATTGAGAGAGTGTATTTATGGACTAGACATGCTTCATATCAAAGATTATTATGTATTCTCTTACTTTGGTAATGTTAGATGTGAAAGTCCAATCTTAGTATGTGCAGTAACCTTCCAAATATTTTTTTTTTTTTTCGATACTTAAACAAAGACCTGTACGTGAGGGTGGTTTAGGTGGAGAGGTACAAACCTGAACAAATTTTTATCTGTGTCGTCATAGTTTTGTTCTTAATTTCAAAACTTTTCATTGCTGTTACGTAAAACATTTTTGGTGGTTTTATTAAAAAGTTTTGTCTGATAGTACTGTTTGTCATTCTAGAAAGTATTAATATTTGTTACATATTGTTTTGTCTGGGGCAACTTTGTTGCTAATAATTTCTGGTTATATGCTGAGATGTGATGTACGCTGGGCAAACAATAGATCTGAAATAAAATGTCTCTCTTAAATAGTAGCCTTTTGCGGTTGGTTACTACCTCTCTCCCTAAGGTTAACATAATATATTGTTTGTTTTGTCATAGTGTGGTTTCTGGATTATGAAAACTGCATATAATTATGTCATGTAAACTACACATTATACTATTTTTCTGTAAAATGTCTTATTAGCTAAAATTTTGTTTTTAAGTAAACTACACATTAGCTTAAGTTTGTGGTGAAGCACAGTAAATAAATTAGTAATTTTGTGTCGTGTACATAGTACGTAGATAATGCAAGGAAATAAACCAAGTTTACAGCCTATTTATGTGACCTATTAGACAGTTTTTCAAGAAGATTAGCTGTTCTATTTTAAGAATACGTAGCATTTTAAGAGGAAAGTATTTTGCATCATGAGGAAAAAAAGTAAGTACTGTATAAAAATATCAACTGATAAACATAACATTTGAATTAGTGTTACTAAACATTTTCACAGCTGCAAGAATTACAGTTGGCTGTCAGCGCAAATGAGTTATTCATAGTACTGAATTGTTTTTTGTAAGGAAGAAGCAATTTTAATCACTGTACAGTTCTCAGAATGCAGAAGTTTTTATTTTTTCATATCTTTGGAACAAGTGTTACTACCTATTTTTGTAGTTTTGAAATTGTGTCATTAGTTTTTTTTTTTTTTTTTTATGTAAAGTGACTTGGCAGCTTAAAAGTGTTTGTGGTCTTGGTTTAGTTTTTTTCCCTAGCTTTGTTGAATTGTGTTGGATATAATGAAAACCTTTATGCCTGGTGGCAGTCTGAAAGATTCAGTGATGATTGTTTCAGCTACCGTTATATAGTATTTACTGTTCCCGTAAAGAATTGTGCAGTATGTACATCCTAATAGGGTTTTGTGGGAGTGTTTATGGTTTAGTACAGCTGGGATTCGTAGCTTCTCAGTCCGCTGGCTTAGGTGAAGCACTTGGTCCGTGTGTGTGTGTGAGTGGTGCGTGCACTTTAAATTATGATTACGGTATACTGTATTATTAAAAAAAAAAAAAAAAAACCTACAGCACATGTATTAAAAACATGTTTTTGGGGCCCCAGTTTGCTGTGTCCTAAAAAATACCAGTCTGATGTTTAAAATCGAAAGGCAGAGCAAACCTATTATTTGTCTTTACTCCGTACTTTATTGCAAATAAAATTGTAGGGTCACATCTTAAAAGCCCCATAGAACAAACGGCTACTATGAAAACACTGCATATCAGTTTAGTGCTTCACACAAAAATAATGCTTGTACGGTACTTATCTATTACATGTGACTTTCCTACTGCTCATATCACTTTATATTGTTTATTGCTAGTAGGTAGAACAGCATCAGGCGAGGACTTGCCAGCATGTATCATCTGCAGGCATAGGGTCCATACCCTTTATAAATTGTTATTGGCATGTAAGAAATTTTCATCGTAGTTAGTGTTTTGAAAGATTATTTGTTCATACTGCTTTGAATTTGTACTCTGTCGGTGACCATCAGCTGCTCTCAAAAGTCTTGATGAATGTGTGAGACAGTACCTAAATGTGTGATTTATCCAGTATTACATATTTTTATTTCATTGGCCAGAGATTATGTTAATCAGGTGGGTAGCTGGCGATTTTTATTGGAGATTTCTGGATAGGCTGTAATTTATGGATACAGTACATATTTTAATGTGTAATGCTACATAGTATTTGGTTTCAATTATGAGAGAGATTTAAATTTACTACACTGCTCTCAACAGCAAAACTTTTTTTTAACCATGAATTTTTTTTCTCGAAAATGTCTAGTCTCTCATTTATAACGCAACTACTTGAAATTGTGCTAGCATATCCAGTGCTTGTTAAATTATGTCTGCATACAGAACTGTAATTTATGACAGTAGTGTTTCTGGGACAACTTACAGAAATATGTGCTCTACTACAGATTGTACAACACATGTCATCCTAACCAAGTACAGTTTTCTACTCTGGGGAAGATATAGTGAAGACATTTCTGGGAAGTACAATGTCAGAATAATGTTGAGTCAGAAAAAAATATGATTCACGGAATTGCAGACTTCATCGAACAAGTTATTGCCAAATTTTCTTAGAAAGGAACGATGACTGAATTTCACATACAAATAACACCAGTTAAAAATGCCATTTACTGTAAGCTTGCTTTTGAATGCCTTATATTTATTTTCAATGCAGTTTAGTATGTATGTTAGGTTAAATGCTTCATTATGAAGTTTCAAAACAAGCTGACTGTCCCTGATGGGACAAGTGGATGTCTTTATCAACTGTGCACAATGGAATTTATGTTTAGCACAACTTTCCATGCAGCTGTTCATGTATTTCTTTATCTCGACCAAGTATCACATAAACATGTCAAACCAATCATACTAAATTACTTTATTTATTTTATTACTTTTACGTGCCCTTGAATAGCGCCAAGCCTTGATTGTGGTACATGAGGGGGGTAGGAGTCAGCCAGGCCTGTTGAAGGAACCATCCTAGCATACGACTGGAGTGATTTCTGTAAACCTTTGAAAACCAAAATCAGGATGGCTGGAGCCGGGGATTGTACCTAGGTCCTCCTGAATGTAAGGTGAACGTTTTACCCCTGCTACACCATACACACTAATGTTAAAAATTAAGTTTCATGTATTTCATAAATTTATTTATATGATGTGTGTATTTATTTCATAAATTTCTTATTTTGGAGTATGTATTGTGGTTTTTGTGGTACAGGTATCGGTAAAATAAAATGATGGGTAGTATTTTGTGTGCAAGACATAAAAGAGGAAATAAGAAGGAAATTAACTTGTATTGTTATTGGCATAGTTTGTAAAAAAAGTATTGGATTGTTGTAATATTTTACATATTAGAACATACTATTACTTTGTCCTAGCTAATTAATTTCTTGCTGTCACCTAACTTCACTACAAATGCGCAGTACCCTGTCACTGCGCAGCCCTACCTGTGTTTAAATTTACTAGCAACGGCTGGTTGTGTTACTATTCAATACTTCATAACTAAATTTGCTTGTTTGAATTTAATCAAGCTGAAAATGTAATAATATATTTGAGATAAATTAAAGAAATATAAGGTAGCTAAAAGCAACTATGCAAAGAATTTTCCTTCATTAAAAAACACTTAACACTTTTAGTGCAATTTTTTTAACCCATTTTTTTACTATCTCGTTTTATGTAGGTACGTGGTACATATGCGTTCTGAAGAACTGTTTAGTAATGATAGACAAAAGTTGGCCAACTCCAATGTGTAGCTCCACATCAGCCGTCTGCACGATCAGTTCATAAGGTCACAAGTCAAGTGGGCAAGTCAAATTTTGTAGCACCATCTGCATTACTAGCTCAGTAAGACCTATCTGCAGAATTGTGCTGAGGTCTTCTCAGCTGCTGAATTCAGTTTAGATATTTGAAGTTACTTAAACCTTACCAGTCTACATTAAGAACTTTCAGACTGTTGCAGGGTATGTTTGATTTCTTTGTGATCTGTTATTGTGTGAGTTAAAACTGTTGGTGTACACAAAATATTGTGTTGGGGTTATGTTGCTGATGTGTAGTATATTTTTACATTTGATTGCATTGGGTTTGTTTTGTTTGGGTGTTATTTTAAGAATAAATTAATGTTGATCATGAATGTTGTTTTTTAATCTGGGTGATTTGATTTTTAATTGAAAAATGTCATAATGCTCTATTAAAGGTGGAATGATTGTGTTTTTGTTGTCATGGTTCTTGAAATGCCTGCCATGCTATAAAGAATGGCTTATTTATAAGTAAATTTTAATTATTTATGGTAAATTTCTTTTAGAGTCTAATTTTGTATCATACACACACATGTATTTGTAGATATAGCTTCAGACAACATGGATGTATAGTGTTAGCCTTCAAAGTCATTGTGCACATACTATTTTTCTGTTTGTTTTAATTGTATAGTTATGTCCGTGCTTTCCAGATTTTTTTTTGCAAAAACCTTAGGGGTGTGCAGAAAATATAACTGGCAGCGCAGTAGTATTGATTACCGTGTTATAATACAAATAGTTAGGAACTTTTATATTATTTTTCAATCGCAAGATGAGCTATTAATAAATGGGTAATATTATAACAATTATACAAAAATAAACTTTTGACAATAAACAAATTGTCTTTTTTAATTGCCATGGATTTTATTTGTTTTTAAGCCATTATAGTCTACAGTTGTCTACGAATATGTTGGAACATTTAGCGTAAGTATTAATAGTGTTGTGTACTGTGGCAACAGCAATTTTTTTACAAGTTAAATTGAAAAAATTTTTTTATTTTATAAAAATCATAAATATTTAATAGTTGGTGAAGTATATAAAATTAAGTCCTCCCTCTCCGCAGTTTTAAAATTTACGTTTATTTTATTTATTTATTTTGAAATGTTGTTCCCATTAGGGAAATTAGTAACAACCTGGAAGGGCATACATTATGTTTGCTCCTTGATACCAGAAAATACATTATGCTACCACACAACTTAAGGAGTATGGACAATATGTTGAGCGAATGGCTGGAATACTCAATCGTCGATAAAATCTTTTCTGCTCATCTCAATTTGACCTTTGCGTGAGCGGTACTTGGGTAGTAAAATTATTTTAAAATCAAAATAATTTTTGAAATTGAGTTATTATACAGACCTGGATATTATCATACAAAAAATTATAAAAATTTAAGTTATCCATTTTATTTATTTTTTGGTTTCAAGCCCTTATTTTTTTAAAAACCATTTGTAATTTGTACTCGAAAGCAAAGCATACTACCTACCGCCTAGTGCTGTATAAATGGCGTCCAATTGAGCAGGTACGCAAGTATTCAAATGCCCAAAAACGTGCTTTCCTAATTTACCTTCAGTTCCAATACATTGAGTAGTGAATAAAACTATTACGCACTTGCAAATATCAGGAGTGGAACATATAATTACCCAGCACGGTGACCGTATAGATATAATTTATCTAGTAAAATACATTGTAACGTGCCAGTCACGTCTGTCTTACTCTCTGCGTTGTCGATGATGAATTTGTTTGGGAGAGAAAACTGTGGAATGGACATACAGATCAGTGCTCAGCAGCTTATTATTTTACTTGTGCCCGGATAGCAGTTTTGTCCCTTAGGTTTTTTATCTTTTGGTTAAATATAGTGGCATAACTACCAACAAAAAAAAAATCAGGAATATCTTCCCTACGGTTATTTATTTGTAGCCATAACCAGTCAGTTTCATGACACTAGTTGCCCATGGCATACAAACAAAATATCAAAACAAAGTCAAATATAACAGGTGACCTAACAATATAGTTATTACTGAGTGTCTGCCCAAGAGGATATCATAGCTCGGTACCGCGCTTTACAAATGTAGTACTCACGAGTAAACATTTGCTCCACTCATAATGATGACTATGTGGTTATGTATTGTGCAACGCAACTAGTTACACCTAGTGCTACTTAAAAAAAATGAAAAATATTGAAAATGAAGTTACATGACAAAGTTTTAGCTAGAGGAGGCTGTACTTCTCCGCGCCAGCGCTCCCTTACACCTCGACTGGCAACTTAGCCGTCCATCTCCCTGCGACCGGCTACAAACTCCGACGTATGGCGACTAACTTTCTTGGGCGGACACCCAGACTTGCTCTGCCAAGCGGCGGAGTGATATAATGGGACCCAGGTTGTTTGAAAACTAGCTAGGAAGAAAGATATGTAACATAGTTACTGACTAGTTTGCAAAGCGTTTTACTCCACAATACCAGCTAGCTATTCGTTAGTTTATTAATTGGGGATGTGCTGCGTCATCAATGTGTCGCGGATCACCACCTTTTTAGAGTCCTGTTGCACACGACACTACCACCCACGTCGAAGGCCTAACGACATGCTGCTCTCGCCGCATTCCAGCACACCACTGTACGCCACTGTACGTGCCTCCAAGCGTCTGAATTCTGACCTGCCTGCCAGATAAATCCCATTCCAGAAGAAGCAAGCTAAGAGACTACTTGAAATTTTAAAAATCTAAATGATGCAAATATAAGAAAAAGTTACTTAGAAAAGGTGCTTGAAATTAAATTAGCTTTAAAATGAGTCCAAACACAATATAACTGAGATAAAATTGACACGTAAAATTTACTACTTTTATCTTGCTTTAACTGTCAAACTTTAATAAAAGTTTAATAAAATTTTACTGTTAATTTCTCTACTAGCATCCCCAATTAATATGTTGGATCCCACCGTATACATCCTTATACTTGGTTAAGTTGGCCTACTTAAATTGCTATAAACAACAACAAAAAAAAAAAAAAAAAAAAAATTAAGAGAGAAGAAAAAAAGTTGAAATTACTATATGATAAGAAACCAAGTATGGGCTACCTGCCAGTGCACGTCACAACATGTGAACGAGCAATGAATTACACCCTCTAATGATCTTGTTAACATTCATATATTAAGTCTTTGAAATTAAATTTTATACAGAACTTTGTTACAGGTTAAATCTCGTTATCAGACGTATCCCACAAGATTCTCTTCTCAAACGCTTACAGTGAAACCTCACTTCCATTACAGGCACAAGAATTAATAACTAAAACATTGGCCTCACTGGAGCACTTAACCTTTCACACAAACTTTAAATGGCCAAAACTTTTACCAGAGTTACGTTAAAACTATTTAACTTGGTTTATACAACTTGACACACACACACACGACAATAGTCTTGCCCAACCAGCCCAGTTTAACTCGTCGCCCATCTCACGTGATCTTGCCTTGACCAGGTTTATTTAGTTCGCCACATCAATAATGTCCTTCACCCCTTCTCTAGAGACACTCCAAGTCTCGAGTGCTGACACTTCAATATACCTTATGACGATCTCCACCACAACTGACTCTATTGTGGACGAATTTCATAACCAAAGGACTCTCATTCAGAAACGTCACCTCTTTGTTCCTAGAACTCATACCATAAGGTACACAGGAACCTTATGTACAGGCCACAGAATGACAGACCTCATACAAATGGCAGGCTGATTCAGAAGCCTGGGGACTCCAAACTTGCTTTCCTCTTCAATGCATGTGTACTCACTGCTGAAGCGATCTCATACTCATGACGATTTATCTGGGCAACAGTTTACACACATAGCATGTCAAAAGACTTCTCTATGTCTATTGCCTCTCAAGACACTAAGCACAGCCTGCTACTCTGAGTCGCCGATGCTAAGTGCCGTCTGGCAATCGACCCTCCTACCTTGTCAGCTGACCCCTACATAGTTCCACTACCCCCACTTTTTTCCCACTTCAGACCGACGTCACCCGAAGGCGGACAGAGAAACCCAGCAGTCGTCTGGACAACCCGTCCACCATTCTAATGAGTAAACACCAAGGCCAGAACCGAGGAGAGAGGAAAAAAACTTAAAAAACTTAACCCATGTCTAACACTCCCTACAGGAGAGGAAAAACTCCGGACCCTGGCTTGAGGAAGAAAGAATTAAAGGAAAAAAACACCTGAGTATAAAATTTCCCCTCCTTCCCTCCCCGCTGAAAAAAAAGAGAAAACTCCGAAACTGAGCGGCAGCTCAAATCCTCCACTATAAAGACCCTCATAAATCCCAGATCAGAACTACTGCTTCCTCCATCACCCCAGTTGGACAGTCATACCACCAACACGCCATACCCACGAAATACTCAACTACCTACACTCTCTTAACACTCATTCACTCTCATATGCAATATAATGCAATTTTTTTCATCGTATTCTAAATTCTCATCACAATTTAATTGTTAATTGACAATTACTCTAAAAGTAATTCCACTCAACATCATAATATACTAGACAAACAAATTCAATTCTCGTATATTTCCTTAGCCTAACCTAGAACACATCTTTGATATACTGTACATGAATATATATAGTTCCTCACAATAACCCACCTTAACAGTAACATAAAAATTACAGTTCTCGTTCTGTACATTTACTGTATAAAACAAGGTCTAAAACAGGTGAAATCTATCAAGCCCTGCCATTAAAACAGCCGAACATCCACCATCACAAGGTCACAATTACATTTCTACCGTTTGCTTTTTTTTTCCTGTAAGTTTGGGGAACGTACTTTTTTAATGGCTGACGTGGGCCTTTCTGGTTAATTTGGGTCCATGTCAAGCCTCAATCCCCAAATATTCGACCTCAGGACCCTAATAATGGTATAAGGGTCCTCAAAGCTTGGAGAGAGCTTTGAGGATACTTGGTGTGCTAAATCCGATAATTTAAACTGTCTACATAAAACTTTTTTCCCTACTCTAAAGGGTTGTCCACACTCCCCACATTATACCATTAGGCTACAGAATGCTGAGCTTCTTGACCAATCCCGAACCCTAGTCACCATCACTTCCCTAACAGAGGATGGGTTAAACGCCTTTCCAACACCAATGCCGGACTCTCTCCTGTTGATTTGTGAAGAGCGTTATTCAAACCTAATGAAATCCATGCTAATTGATCATCCCACGTGTTGTGAACCAGGTGACTAAATATGCGCAGCGCTACTTTTAGGTTACAATTAACTCTTTCGACGTTATTTTCCTGCGGGAAATATGCCCTAATAAACGAGTCATGAATACCCCATTCGAAACACGTGTTTTTAAAATTCTCGTCCCGAAAGCAGGCAGCATTATCTGTTACCAACTCTAGAGGCACACCCAAATTTTTGTACACATTACTAATAAAGGTGTAACTCATTGTGTTCGACTTTAAATTTCTTACCAGCAGTAAAATGAGGAACTTGGAAAAAATATCAATCAATACTAAAATAGCCACATTCCCTCTTTTAGTATGCACTAAGGGACCAAACACATGTACCTTTGCCCATGGACATGTCAGCATTTCAGCTGCATACTGTCCTACCTTGGTATTCGACGGTGCCTTAATCTTTTGATAACATTCACAGCTTAACACGTAATCCGAGATCTCCTTCCCCATTCCCTCCCAATAAAAGTCACATTTAATTCTTTCTTGGGTTTTATTCCTACCAAGGTGATCTCCTGAAGAATCATGATGATAACACAAAAGCTTGCCCCTTGCAGCTTTTGGCACCACTACCCTTTTCCTCTTACCAGCCACGGTATGATAATACAATATACCCCTTCCTCCACAAAGGGGCCTCCCTGCCTTCCCTTTATCTCCTGTTTTATCTTAATACACCCTTCATCTTCCCCTTGATGTTCCTTATTGCTCACAAAAGATACAGGCCACAATAGTAAACTACTAATTATTTCCCTTCGCTCTCTACCTCAACCTAACTTAAAATTTTTCTGCTCGAACATACATGAGTGCGTCTGCCACTTTTACCACTAACGTGACGAACTTTAAACCAAAAACGATTTAAATGGAGCACCCACCGCCCAAGTTTGCCAAGTTTTAAGGGATGGCTAAGAATCCAGGTCAAAGCTTGGTTATCGGTGAAAATATCAAACTCTATCCCTTCTAGATAACTTTGAAAACGCTCCATGCCAAAAAGACAACCAAGACACTTTTTCTCATATGAACTTAGTTTCCTTTCTGTCTCTCCCAAAACTCGACTCACATAGGCAACAGGCCGCAGTCAGGGTCCAACTGGCTCAACATTGCTCCTAAGAGATTAGAGGAGGCATCCACGTTCAACTGAAATTGATGACGAAAATCTGATAATTTAAGAATGGGCTCTCTTCTTAAAGGCTAGTTCTTGCTCCCCTGCCCAATGAAAAACACATTCTTGCGTTCCGATTTATTAAAGGGCTCAGCTATTTCGGACAGATTTGGAATGAACCTAGTGTAATGTCCTACAATTCCCATTAACTTTTGTACTCCTTTCACCATATGAGGATGGATAAATTCAAGAATTGGTTTACTTTTATCAGGGTTCCAAGCAACTTTCAGTCACTATATATCCTAAAAATTTTACTCTTTGCTTAGCCATTGCCACCTTTTTGGGATTTTACAGTAAGACCAGCCTCCCTTAATTTTTGCAAAACTTTATGTATTTGTTCATAATGTTCTTCCCAGGAGTCAGTATATACTATTACATCATCAATATAATGCAAAACAAATTTAAATTTGAACTCCTCAAGTACATGATCCAAGACACTCTGCTAAGCGCTTGGCTGCCAAAATTCGTTACCATAGCACATAAATTCATAATGGGTCCATGGCGTACTAAACGCCGTATATTTTGACCATAGTTGGTAGCGGAAAAGGGTCCACTGGAACTGACGAGTTCAGTAGAGCTTGTTTACCACTAACCTCCAGGTTTACTAACCAAAAACCCTGGTGAAGAATCTCAGGTTGAAGGTACTATAACTCTCGCTTTAAGCAACTTATAAAATTTTTTTTCTCTAAATACTCGCAACTTAATAGGCGAGCACTGAAAGAGGCGGCTCCAAAAGATAGGACCATCGAGAACACAAAACCGGTAAGGTACTAAATCACATTGACCTGTTTTGGTTGTAATAACATCTCAAAATTCCTCTAACAAGTTTGCTATTTCCTTATCCCTATTACCTTATTTACTTTGAACCACATATGTCCCATTTTTCCAAATGCTCGGATAAAGTTTAATCTTTCTCCTTCTGTCAAAGGCAAAACTCAGTTCCGCTTTACCAAAATGTACTCAGATTTGCTCATACCCTAAAAAGTCCAAACCTATCACCACATTCACACACAGATCTTTAAGAACTGCAAAACTAAAATTCCACAAAAATCCTCACATTTTACACTGCAGCATAACAATTCCCAAAGACCGAACCACCCTGTTAATTATTACACAATTCTTGACAGTAAAAAGACTTGCCAAACTCCAGAGTAGCCCCGGACGTCATTAATGCTGAAACATTTTCTTTGTACATTTCTAAAGTTACCGTAATGCTCTTAGTGTATTCATTTTGCTTTATTCTGTTTAGTTCTTGGTCCGACCCTAGAGCTGTGCCCCTCCCAGGTCCCTTAGAGTTTAAAGGACAATTAATTGCTCATGTCCTACCTGATAACACCAAAAACATTTATGGCGAGAGCGATCAATTAACTACTTCGCACAGTTTTGCACCCTGTGGTCTTGTCCGCCATAATTAGCACACCTTCCCACTTTCTCCACGTCTCCTGGTCTTCCAAACCCTATTATCCTCTCTTTTTCTTTGTCTAAGCTCTCCTCTTTAGTTGCTTCTCGGGCCTTCAGCTTCATTTATAGTTTACTACCCTTATCCTTTGTATTCTCGTAACAAATACTTGTTCGTATAAAAATCCTGAAAAAAAACTTTACACTCTTGGATTTGCAATTTCTGACCACTCACTTCAACTACTAACAATCACAATTCCCCCAAGGTTGTCGGTATTTTACTGAATCCGCAATCCCGCCTAGTTTTAGGCGACATGTTCTCCAGAATTCAAGCCCACTAATTCTTTCTCAGTCAACTTTTCACAGAGAGTTCTACTGTGATCTACTGACTCTACAAAAGCCATAAGCTGTAAACTGTACCAGTGACTGTTGATAACGGTATACATACTTTCGTAAGCAGCCCTGTTACTTGTGTGTCAAACTCTTTCCATTACTTTACCCATGAACGTGGCAATATCAGCATCTATCCCAACTGCTAAAAATTCCAATGAAACCTGTGCATAGGGGCCCAAACATTTTAACACAATATTTTTTAACAAAACGTTTTTTCAATAGCTCTATCAGTGACCCAATCCATTGTTTTTGGGAGGGAGCTAACTGTCCCTCGCAACCATTTTTCCGCTCCTTTGTTACTTCCATCCCCATAATTCTGTCACAAACCCTCCTTGTTTTCCAGTTTTTTTTTTTAAACCACCTCAAGGCATGAGTTCTCAACTCCACCACAGTTTTTACCTGTAAGTAACTTACTCCCCTCTCTCCAGGGTAGAGCACTAGGTCAGCTCGTCCCAATCTATAGAAAAATCTGCCGGACACGCCGTTGCCCCCAGATCGAAAGATGTCCCAGAATTAACCTTACTTAACTCCAGTTTCCAATCACCTCTCTTTCACTTATATTAAGTGCAATCGCATCTACTCTAGCAGAGTGGCACAGTGTTTTGAGCAGGTACCCAATAATTCAAGTGCCCAAAAACTTGCCTTCCTAATTTACTTTCATTTCCAACACATTGAATAAAACTATTACGCTCTTGCAAATATCAGGAGTGGAACATATAATTACCCAGCAAGGTGACCTTATAGGTATAGTTAATATAATAAAATACAGGTGAATGAGAAGTGAATCACACCCTCTCACGATCTTGTTAACATTCATGTATTAAGTTTTTGAAATACAGTTTGTGGCACATTAGTCCTCCTAGACTAGTGCACTAGCTTGATGATAACCCAGCCAAAAAAAAAGAAAAAGTAAGGTTAAAAGCTTGTACAGGTCTCCCGACCTGTAGTCAAGTACTCCAGAATTTATTGGCAGTACTTTTATAGGTTATGTAGCATTGTAGGCCAAATTTGGAACTTTAATACGCACTGGTTAATTTAGAGTGTTTAGTCCCGAAATGATGTACTTCATTGTAATCCAACCTTTCTGGTTTATTACGATTTCAGTTTACATAGGCATTAAACACACTGTTCAAATTTTAGCACGGTGGATTCGGTTCACAGAAAATTATAAGTAAAAATGCAGCACAACTATATCAGAAGATTAGACAAGACAAAGTCAGAAAATTTGGCACATGGTGAACACACACGCGGCGAAGATGAATGAGAAGCCACACTGGCTCTTTGCACCAAACGGCCTACATGTACAGATAGAAACAAATTTTGTAGAGTTGAAAGGTGTCCGAAAAAAAGTTAAAGAAGAAAAAATGCCTCAGTGCTACACGTACATGTTAAATTTGTCACTCCCTAACTTCAAGTAAAAATTTGGGCAGTAGCCCTGCGCGTCCTATCCGGCTCGCATCACAAATTCAATTAACATGGCGGAGGCTAAACTTTCCAGAACGAAGGGCGAAGGGACGCCACATGCCGTGCTCTCATTGGCTGGTTCTCTGTGGCATGACCCTCGTCATTCGTTCCATTGTCTAGAACCCTCAAAGGCAAAACTAAAAACTACGCAGTAACAGCAAACAGCCCAAAACTCCTGCGGAAACAACCAGAACACGAAAAGAAAAACAAAGCTACTGCCTCCTATCAAGGACATCCTATCTGAAATCTAGAACATAAATAAAAGAACTACGCCTTTACACTTCCTTTCTACAACCGAAACCATTGAAATAAAAGTAAAAATTTATGTATTTTATTAGAAAATAAAGATTGCATAAAATACTAACTAACCAATAACGAAAAACCCCTAATTATAGACTATATGATCCTATGACAAGAAATATAACTGTTTCAAGAAATGTTGTATTTGAAAAAAAGTTTGCAAAACCTATGGATGGAAAAAATTCTGTAAAAGTTACAGTTCAGAGTGAGGACACAGACATCAACCAACAGGCAGTACCTCCAGAAACTGATGAACCACTTTCTGAAGATGAGGACCCATTTATTGGCTTTGAAGTGTCTGATATAAGTCTAAACAATGACAAGGACTCATCGACTATGAACTTCACCAGATAGAAGCACTAACTGTAGGGCAGTACCCCTCATCCTCAACCCCGAAGACTTTTGATGAAGCTATGGAAAACGGATGGGAGCAGGCAGTAATTGAAGAAATTGAAGCTTTAAATGAAAATAAAACATGATAACTTGTCCCAGTGCCAAAGGGGATGAATATTATCGATAGCAAGTGGGTCTTCACTGAGAAGATTATAGATGGGATATTGGAGAAGAAAGCATGGTTAGTTGCCAGAGGCTGTTTTCAAGAGGTTACTGAAGATTATGCTCCTGTTGCCCGGATGTCCACCATAAGAGTTCTACTGGCAGTTGCTGTGGAAAAGGACCTGAGGATTAAACAGTTGGATGTGAAGTCAGAATTTCTTAATGGGACATTAAAAGAGGCAGTGTACATGCATGTTCCCTAAGGTGTTAGTAGTGTGGGTGTTACAAATGTGTCGGAGGAGAATGTAGTTGTGTGTAGACTGTCTAAGGCTTTGTATGGTTTGAGGGAAGCACCCAAATGCTGGAATACAACTTTTAATGATGTACTCGCATCCCTTGGGTTTGAACGTTCAAGTGTTGATTCTTGCCTCTACTTTAGTGAGAGTACATATTTACTGATTTATGTTGATGATATATTGATTGTGTATAAGGATGAAGCTTTTGTGTCTAACATTGTCTCGAAATTGAAGAGTAGGTTTAAGTTGAGGGAATTTCGTGATAATAATCATATTGGTTTTTGGGTATCCAGATTGACAGGATTAAAGGTGGTTTTGTCTTGAGCCAGGGCAATTTGATTGAGAAAGTGCTTGACAGGTTCAATATGAAGGATTGTAGGCCATGTTCAAATACCAATGGAGTCTAAGTTGAACCTTAGTCCCTCAAGTGTAAGTAAGGTGTGTGAGGTCCCATATAAAGAACTATTAGGTTGTTTGATGTATTTTATGTTAGGCACTAGGCCAGATATCAGCTTTGCTGTTGTGTATTTTTCAAGGTTTCAAAACGTATTTGATCTTACCATTTGGAAGCACCTAAAAAACATATTTAGATACTTAAATGGTACACGACATTTTGGGCTAGTATTCTTGAAGTCAGATAAGGGTAGTGGCAGGCCTCAAAGTCGGTCACTTTTTTCACTTCTAGTCACTATTTTTGACAAAAGTCACTTTTAGTCACTTTTTCTGAAAATTGTCACTTTTTTCACTTTTTTGAAGTGCTTGAAATTGACTCTTTTTAAATCAATGAAATTGCTCCATAAAAATTCTGTTGAGTTAATGAAGGAAGGTAAATACAATTTTCAGTTTGTTTTGTATTTATTTTTACTGTATTTAAGATTGACAATGACTTTAGTCCTTTGGTAAGCTTGGCAATGTTGTTAGATTGTTTGTGTGTTAGACTAATGTGTGTCTTGAACTGTAGTCCCTATCTCTGTTTGAAATCTCAAAAATTAATAAACGTGTGCGAAATTATGAAAATTTGGCATTTGACGAACTCAATCTTCGACCGTGAGAATTTATACCGACTGGAATATGGTGGTGATTTAGGTTACATAATGCAACACGTTTATTTATCCTGGTAGCTTGTTAAATGGTATCTGTTTTACTTTTGTTTTTGATACGCAGTAATAAAATAAATATGCATATTTCAATAAGGCGAAAAGATTTTAAGAACAATGAATTTTAAATTTGTAATGATGCGGCATTAATTTTGCCAGAATTCATGTGTCTGTGAAATGGCAATTAATTTTCTTCACGAATTGCGAGAACTCAAACTATTATCATAATCCAGCATACATTTTACCAGTGGGGTAAAAAAAAAGATTAGGGTGAAATTGTCGCATCTTAAATCGGAAGTGTAGAGGCAGAAAACAAAGGTATAGGTTATTCATAGGGCCCTGTAGTTTTCGCGAAAAGATTTTTGCCCCACTTTGTTTCAGTGTCTTACGTGCACACCTGCAGTTCAACTCCATGGCTATTGACAGAGTGTTTTTGTGCAGAGTCGTTATTAATTTGACTGTACCAATCAGTACATGGATAACAGTGACACATCGCGTCTGTGATTTGCGGGTTTAACCTCCAGACGCTGGGTGTTAAGGCATCCAATCACTGACCACATAGCAGAGCTGCAGGTGCGCACGTAAGGCACTGAAACAAAGTGCTGCAAAATTCTTTTCGCGAAAATTACCAGGCTCTAGTTATTCAGAGCTATAAATTTTTTATCACTTGTGTTTCCATCTTGGAATTATTAATACAGACATTTTTTTGTGAAACATGAAGCGAATAAATTTATCTCTCAGATTTATATTGTTAGGTGCGATGGGAAACGTTCGAGGGTCAACATAACATAATTAAGCGACCTTTTTTTTGTCCGCGAAATGTCTGATTT
>PNEQ01084597.1:0-36580 GCA_003012365.1 Medauroidea extradentata
GGCTGCTAGGTGTACTGATTACCAACCACCGCTGGACAATAGACTTCAGTGTGCCTCCACTCACCTGAAGAAGCAGATGTAGTCTGCGAAACGTTGTGACCGCGCGTCCGCGGAGAAATGTGTTCGTCCTATGTGTGTGTGTTTCTATCTGCAAGTACCATCCTGTGAGTACTTGTGCACAACTCTTTCTGTTTTAATTGTAATTAGTTCTATAGGAGAATGTAGTATTTTACTTTTTTTTGTTGCAAATAAAATTATTTGATAAATGCATAATAATGGTAGTGTCAGTATTCTAAATAGTTGAAAAAGTGGTTTACATGGAGTTTTATGCTTTGTACCAGCTATTATGCTTATAATTTTTTTCTGTAGTAGAAAAATTTGTCTCCAGTGTGGTGAGCTGCCCCATAGAATTAGGCCATAATTATTTTAGGATAGACTGTACGTTGGCATAGTAAAGAGAAAGTACAGTAGCATCCATGCATACCTTTTTTTATAGAATATACAGCAAAACATAAGGAACTTAATTTTACACTGAGCATTTGGGTGTGTTGTCTCCAATGTAAATTTTGATCTATAATTACGTCTAGTAGTTCTGTGTTATTGGTTGCTGTAAGAGTATCTCCATTCACCGTAATTTCCAAATCTGTAAACTCAGATATCAGCTAACTCAGAATATCTAAGTTGCGGTTCGGTGGGGCAACATAACTTCTTTTTTTAAAATGCTCGCCATGCAGTCGGTTGATGTCGTAGCGGAGCGCTAGTAGTCACGTTCGAGAGGGAGACTATAAAGTTTTGTCCTGCCACAGTACAGTCGCAATCGTGCGTTGGAACAGTGTGGAGCGTGCGTTTGCCGTTGAGGCCTAATTTTCGAGCGGATATTCTGTTATTGCAACCCAGCGCGCCTTTCGGAATCACTTTAATTTAGCCCCTTTGGCCTCTGTCCCGGACGGGAAATCCATTGTTGCGTGGGTCACTACGTTCAGACAAACTGCAAGTGCGACAAGACGAGGACATGGAGTCCCCCGGCCCGTTAGATCGCCTGAGAACATTGAGACGGTGAGAGCTGCAATGTTACGATCACCATGGCGTTCTGTACGCAAACATGCGTCGGCTCTTGGACTTTCCACTCGTTCTGTGAGAAGAATTCTTCGTGAAGATCTTCATTTCCACCTATACAAGATGGCGATTGTGCAGAAACTTTTTGAACGTGACTTCAATTGTCGGAGGAACACGTGTGAAGGTCTTCTGGAAGTCGTTCCTGATGATGCTTTCGTGTTTTTTAGTGATGAAGCCCATTTTCATTTGTGCAGATCTGTCAACAAACAAAACATGCGCTACTGGGCTGACACCAATCCTCGAGGATTGCACGAATGGCCTTTGCATTCTCCTAAAGTCACAGTATGGTGTGCAATTTCCTCAGTTGGGATTATTGGCCCCTGGTGCTTTGAGGAAAATGATGTCACTGTGACTGTGAATTCGGCCTGGTATGTAAACATGCTACAGGAATTTTTTTTCCCACTAAATGAGTTGGACTTACGGGACACTTTGTTCTAACAAGACGGTGCAATGGCACATACTTCAAGAGCATCGATGGCGGTTTTGAGGGAACACTTCCCACAGCGCCTAATTTCAATTAGAGGCGATTTGGAGTGGCCGGCCCGCTCTCCCGATTTGTCCCCTTGCAATTTTTTTCTATGGGGGTTTTTGAAATCCCTTGTTTATGTGAACCATTTAAGGACTCTTCAACATTTGAAGACCAACATCAAGGAAGAAATTATCCACATAACGCCTGCTATGCTGGAAGGAGTCATGAGAAACGCCAGAAATTGGTTTACTCAGTGTATGGAGAATGGGGGCCGTCACCTACCTGATTTGATTTTCAAAACTACGTAAAACAAAATTTTATGTATGTGCTATATTATCAACATTAAATAAACCATTTCTGCTTCATACACTGGGTTTTATTAAGTTTTCTAAAAAGGAAGTTATGTTGCCCCACCCTGTAGATTGGTATTTCTTCTACACATATATTTACATCTCTATGGAATGTTATATTAATCTGGTAAATTTTTTATTGCAATTTTTGTTTTGTTGACATGTTTTGAGTCTCTTGAGAGTGAAAAAAATTCTCAGTTGCAGCTGTAGTTACTGGAATAACAGCCAAAATCACCAGGACTGCCATGTTAGGAAAATAACAATCTGTAAATTATTTTAGCACTTCACAGGCGACTTCATTGCTTGAGTTTGGTATTATGTTGTCCTGCATCTCTTCTTCCACGGTTTCCATTCTACTTTCAAAAGAGATTTATGTTGGTATCTTGAAGATAATCTTCACAAAATTAGATAGCTTAGCTTTTGTGTAATTAATGAACTTTCTCAATGCTTTTTTGTGTAGAAGACATACTAGGCCCAGTAAAAAAATTTTTGGGTTTTGAAAACATTCTTGCAATGTACTGGTTTTTAATTAAAATCTGGTACAAAAACTAATTGTGTATAATAACTTCTCGCGTGTGTTTGCTTCCGTATTGTTTCGGAATAGCTAACCATTCGTGGATATGATGGCAAAACACCAACTTAGGCCTATGGTAAACCATTGTGGATTATTTTTCACAAATATTTCTTACTTCTGAGATAATTTTTTCCACGTGTTCAATTTTGGCCATGGTTGGAAATACTCCAAAGTTGTCTCCTTGCAAGAGCTGTGATTAGTAGTAAGTTACATTTTCTACAACATTTTTACATGACTAGAAGTGTGATAATGAATTCAATAGAGCACAAATTTGAGTGTAGCCTACATACACCTGATGCTTTTGTTCATGCTGTCAAGTCTTTTTAACTGCTCCGAGACTTGGACAATAGAAAGAGAATACTGATAAAATACAGTAATACAGTTGTGTCTTTCATCACATTGAGCATTAGTATAGCTGTGAGCAGCATATTTAGCTATCCCAGCTGCTTCCTCCAACATCTTTGTTCTCTGTACCATACCTCTGAAAGAGGAATCCGTGGCAAATAAAATAGACAATATGTGGCGTGCCTACAACCACACAAACATTCTCTACTGATTATTTCAAGTGAATTTTTACATTGTTAGGTACAATTTCAGATAATTCTTAAAATTGTATTAAATTGTCTCTTAGACGTGTACTAAAAATAAAGTGTTTTTGTCACAATTAAATGGAGGAAAATGTGCATCACAGGTATCAGTTTGTTCCACAAAAATACGCTCGTTAGATAAAATTGTTGTGAAAATCTGGCATGCCACTATGGTTTACATAAACTCATAAACTTTATTGCAAAATTTCTTTTACATATTAGCTCCCGGTATTTACACCTTACTGCCAGGATTACCCAAATTTTCGTGTTGGGACGATGCTGTAGACTGGCGGGTTTCCTCTGGGCTCTCTCGTTCCTACGCCCTAGCAGTTTGACACTGCTCTTTACCTACACACATCATTCACCCTCAATTGGATCTTAAAGTCATACTGGTTAAGAGCTGCCCGTAGCCTAGGTATCTATTTTCTTACTCATATGGTTTGCAAAACAGTAATGTACTGGTTACTGGTGTAGTCACAAAGTCATATCCTAAAATTTCTTTCCACACTTAATTACCAATAACCGGGAAATCTGTGATTCACAGTACAGGGCTCGTTTTAGCCACTGGCCACGTTGTTCGGTCCCCCCATCCCCCCAATCACTAATAAAATTAGTTTTTCTATCCCGAATAAAATGCTAAAACATGACTGTTGCATTGTTAAATGTACGAAGTGATGTCGCTATGTGTAATATGTAGAGACATGCAAAATTCACGTTATTTTTTGACAGCTGACTATACTCCAAGTGACTATAGGCTCCTTCGATGTCTCCCGCTGGTCGATATTGTTGTAACTTGCTGCGGAGAATGCTTACACGGTAGAGAGACCTATCACTGTAAAGACGAACACGCGTAAATGACAACACATAAAAAGTTTGTGGCCAATTGAATCGCAAATTATGCTCTGTTATGTATAGGAAAGCGAAGTTTAGTCTGCTACCAAATGATAACGCGAATTGTGCATGTCACTAGTATTGTGTGTTAGGTGGTTGGGGGGGGGGGGTGTTCAAGATGTCGTGGACGTAAATAATTTTTTACGGTTAGGAGGTCTTAACATCATTGTTCTGGCACCTGGGTCGTAACCAGAAGCAGTGGGTCTGGGGGCCCTACCCTGGGAAAATTTCAGTTTCTATATGGAGAATTGTGACATTTAAGCAGTTTTGAAACCTAAATTTACATTATACAGTAGGTGGAAAGCTTAGTATTTTTTAAGGTGTAGTTTATAATTTTATGCCATGAACTGAAATAAAATCTAAATTATTCACGTAGACAGCATTTTTGTCTAAATGTCTTTACTTCAATTTATTTAGTAATAATTTTGTGAATATACCAGTAATGGGAACTTACAACAGAGTCAGCAAAAAAAAAGACTCATGCAACCAGTCACTCACAATATTCTACATGCACTAACTATTTTGTAGACATGTGAACATTTGAATTTGCACACAAATTTTGTTTCAATAATGTATTTAATTCAACTTTATATTTTGGAATTTTCTGAATATATTTATTAATATCTCTAAATACATATTATTAGATTAATCCAGCAATTTAATCTATAAATGCATCATTAACTGCAAAATATAAGTTTCGCTGGTGTGCATGAAGACGTTCGAGAAATAAATCAGTTGTTAAAATAAAATAATAATACGGTACATGTTTGAAAATAATCTATACTTACAGAAAATATAGTTCATAAATTTAAATAATCCTTCATATTTCTATCTGTATAAAAAACCCTTTATCTCTGTACAACTATTAAGGGAAAGAAAAACCCCAAAAGGTAAAAAAAATTGTTTTTTATTTTTAAACGGTATGTAACATCATCGACACCATTAAAATTTTAGATATTGATGTTATTTTTGCTTAAAACCAATGCCTCTTGAATGCATGGAATGTAAGATCACGATTTTTAGATATTAGGCAATTATGGAGGTGAAGAATGGTGTAAGAGGTGAAAAGTGTTTAAACGAATTGTTGATATATCTAGGACTCATTGGGCTGTTGTGTTTTAAAGTCTATGAGATGCCCATAAAATATTCTAACATGTTATTCAAGGGTTTTTCGGAATTTGGTCTCTAAGGAGGTGAAAAGACATGGAAAGTGTTTTGGAAATATCCTCGATATCGTTCAAATCATTCGAGATGTGTAGGTAGGTAGGAAAGTGTGTGTGACGTCTTATTGACAGCAATTTCATCAGAGGTGACACACAACTTGATACTATGACAGGAGCTGAAAGAGGAGTTGGCCATGGAAAACTGAAATCAGGGTGGCCGATACAGTACCCAAGCCCTGTCCTTAATTTGAGTCAAACATGTTCCCGTTGCGCTGCCTTGCTCAGTCGTTTGAGATTTAAAGTTACTTTTCGCTTAATGGTGATGATTACGCAAATGGTTGTAAATATATTTCAGAATATTTCTAAATTTAAACTGTAGGTTTTTATGTTTTTTCAATGGATCGTAGACTTAGCTGTGACTACGTGTTACCGTCTTAATTTTCAGTTCAATTTTGCACCTATACAAATGTCTGTCTACTATATGCAAGTAAGATTTTTCGAAATTCGGCCCCTGAAGGGACTGAAAGACGTAAAATTGGTTTTCGATTAACAAATGACACACATATAATCAGTGTAAGTATTGAGGTGTTGTTTGCCTCAGAATGGTGCGTACGGAAATATCTAAAGAAAAGTTGTGTACGTTACTTACTGGACAAAATAACTTAATTATCAGAAGGGAGGAGGCAACTTAGTTTGTAAACTTCCAAGAACAGTCCCAAAAGCAGATCCGGCCAGCTGTAAATAATTTAAACTGGGGTTACATTCTGCAGTCTTTTGACATGTGTTGTCATATAACCTTTATGTATCTGGAGAATGAATATTTTATTTATTGTATTTATCAAGAATATTTTTGATGTTACATGGAACAGGCGGCCTAGAGTTCATTTCATTATTCTCTATTAAACACTATGTACACTTATGCAATGATAAAACTCACTGAAGCCACTGAGAACAGTTCTCTCTTTATGTAGAAGACGGTCTGAATATGAGTTGTATCCTCCTCCCTTCATTTTCTGTTTTGGTGGGTGTAAATTTCCACTATAGTCAGAAGGATCTATTTTGATTTGGACAGTAGAGTATGGGTAAGGACAAGTACAGTTACTAAAATTAATGACAAATATGAAATAAAGTTCTTATGTCATATTTAAACTGCTCTTCAATTCCACAAATTTAGGGGAGTACAATGTATTCCTATACACCTCGTTCTTGCACCACCGTTTTTAGCCTGAGTACCAGATCTTGAAACCAGTTGGTCAAATTAAGGGGAGAGAAGTCTATGCCCTGTATTTGACATGCAATGTTCCATTTGCTCCGAAAGTTTTAAATATTGCAGAGGCCAGTATTTTAGCTTTTTTTTTTTTACCTTGGGGAGGGGGGTGCCTCTTAGCCCGCTTCCCTTCAGTACTCCACTAGCACAGAGACAGAATTGCAAAACTAAATAACCTATCTCCCAGACTGAAACTACGTTCGTGTGGATGCCTAACTCATCATGCTTTCTAGTCCCTTCTAGCAGGCAGTGGTATTGTTGTTTGAAAGGTATGTGTGACTCAAGGGGTAGGTAGCGGTTGACCAGCCTGCCCCAGCCCTCAAACACAGGAAAACAGAAATGTTAGAGAGAGAGACCGACTTTGACCCAGAAGTGATTTCTTTGCTGTTAAGCACAAAATAATTCCAACTTCTAATGTGTTAGAGTAAAAAGGTTACCTATGTCCCATAGTCATAGATTAGATTTTAAAAAATCATTCAATATGTGTATTGTTAACATTTGAGTGATTAAATGTTGAAAACGTATGTTTCAAGTAATTAAAACAGCATTAGGTTTATATTTTAAAATTTGACACTTTCATTTCAGGGGTTGGGCTGGTCCTCCTTCCCCTGGCTATGCCACTGTACATGACCGAACAATTCACAAACATTAAAACTAACGTAGGCCTGAGTCACTTGTCTAGTGTTTCAGAATGTTTTGGGAAGCAGTCATGAATACAATAGGTACGATAAAATAATTTGTTGATTTAAACATTTGATCTTATTATGAAATAGTAGGCAACTTTGATAGTTTTTGTATTCTCATTGTATCTTTGTTATGTGCAAATATTGTACACTGAGGGCCTGAACTTCATGAGCATGTGTGCACTGTTTGTGTACTTGGCATCTCCTTAAACTTATGATATTTTTTTGCCTACGACAGGCCATTGTTATTAATTTTTATAGCAGGCGTACCTATTTTATAGGTAGCGAAGCAGCCTCTAATGGGTGTGTAAGAGTGAGTAAATGTGCATTAGGCCTTGGTCCATTTATTGCAACAGATTATTTATGACGGTTGTAGACTGATTTGTATGTTGTGTTAGCAGCAGTATTTTTATGAATTAGATCAGAGGAAGATTTTGGGATGTTATGATGTCACAAACAAGGCATCACCAAGTCTTTGTTTTTCTTCAGATTTCACCTCCAGGATAATAACACGACAGCCACAGGAATGTAGGAGTTTCGGACAGGGGCAACTTTTTGAATAGGATGCCTATATAATCTTCTGTATTCAGTGGCAGATTTAGAAACATTTTGGAGAGGTAAAAGTGGTTGTTTACAGTTACAGAACATTAAAAATGGTATACATAAAGTAGGAGACGTTTAATGTACTTGGATCATCGTAGAACAAAACTCTAGTTTCCTTGAGGCGACTGGATATACTTTAGCACACAATATTTTTTTGGAGGGAGGGAGGGGGGGGGGTTCAGCCTGGTAGCCCCTCACCCCCCCACCCTTTAAATCTGCCACTGTCTAATGGATGACCTCAATTGTACTACCTGGAACACAGGACAGTTTTTTTTTCTTTTTCCTTTAAAACTGTATTTGTCAGAGAACTATTAAAATTCTCGCGTTTGCTATGTGAGGGAATTGTTGGTTAAGTTGATTAAAATAGGATCAATTGTAAGTTCTGATGTAATACACTTGGTCTAGAAGTGATTCTACATTTTCAATGTACAAACTCTCATATTTTGTGATAAATATAAAAAAGTACACTTGAACTTAATTGTGTGTTCAGGCGTTACTTTAGTCATTTGTGCCGATTCATTCCTTAGACACACTTGTAGACCAGGACTTCTCAATTAAATGTACCTTCGGGCCACTTGCTTCAATTTTATAACTACCAAAAAACCACTCAGGGGCCAAAAGTTAAAAAAAAAAAAAAAAAAATTGCCTTTTAATTATTATAACAAAGCATTTTCGCTGATTTCTGACATTTTGATGGTGGGCCAGTAGAAATCTCTCTGCGGGCCGCCTATTGAGAAGGCCTGCTTGTAGGCTTACGTAGTATACTGACATCCTATAAAAATACATTATTGGGAAGTGTTATGAAGATCATAGACATTTTTCGGGCTGAATAAATTGAAACTTTAAAAACATTCTAAAGGAGCACCCCAGTTCAATTGTATTTTGTTTAATTAGATAGCTCTTGATACGAAAACATGTCTTCTGTTAATATTTTCCTTAATTTTTTGTTGCAATTTAACAGTTACCACACCTTTCCCTTTGCATGGCTACTATACGTAACAAAACTGGGATTCTCCTAGATTGCTGGTATTTACAGTGACCAAACCAAATATCAATAGCTTCCAAATAACAACACAGCTCCTTTGTAGCTACAAAAATTATGAAAATGTTCTCTGTATTTGAGATTGCGTACCTGTGATGGAAGATGAATTACTCATAGCTAGAGCCACGATTTTATGGTGAAAAGATTTTTGCAACATTTGGTTTCGATGCATCATATGCATGTCTACAGGTCTGCTAGATCGCCCGTAATTGGATAATATTACTCTCATTTGCCTTGGCAAATTACAGATGTAAGGAGAAACGTGTCTGAACAAAGACACACTGCCAATAACCATGAATCAAAGCTGCCAATGTGCACAAGACACACTGAAACAAAGTGGGGCAAAAATCTTTTCGCGACAAAATCGTGGCCCTACTCATAGCACGACACACAACATTCATTTTATTCTTGTGTCACATTTCTTCACCTTGCATGACAAAATTTAGTAATCTGATAAAATTTTAACCACAGAGACTGATATTCTGTGATGGAACCAAATTTGAATAATCATACTCCGTTGCTGATCCATAACTCCTAAAACATGTAGAAATGGGACCACGGTGGCCAAGTGGTCAGACCACTTGCCTCCCATCAAGGCAATCAGAGTTCAATTCCCAATGGTGTCTGTCCCCGAATTATCGCATGTGGGAATCGTGGCGGACAATGCCGCTGGTCAGCGGGTTTTATCAGGGATTTCTCATTTCCCCCGCCACTTCATTATATCATGCAGTAATTCACACAGTGGAATTTATAGCCACTCTTTGCGAAACACACTCTTAGTTCTGAAGACGTTTGTTTAAAAATCTAGTTTCAAGCGGACATGCCTGCGCTAGTAGTTTATGATTACACTCACACATGTTAACAGTATAACACATTTGGTTTTTTCCCCATAATGCTTATGTAAACTTAAACTTCTTCATCCCAGTAGATATCGGGCCATTTAATTAAACCCATTTTATTGTAATGGAAAGTTGTTTATGGAAGTTAATGTCCTGGAGTACGGAGGTTTTATCAGTCATAGACATGGTTTGGTGAATCACAACAGTTGTGATAAATCCTGTACGGTAATGTTGTTCAGGGTTTTACGATGGAAGGAAAATATCACATATTTTATGCCTGTTAAATATTTTGTTAAATGTGATGCCAAGAGTCTAGTTTAAGTGTTTTATGCATTAGTGGCTCAAAAGCAACGTAGCTATAAGGATAACCTAGAAGGGTGCATAAAAAATTACATCGCCACTACAAGCCAAGTGCTGGACTGGCCCGCAAGATCCTGCCGATCCATTTTTACAATGAGACTTAAAGTTGTGTTCATATAATTTTGTTAGTGTAAAGTCAGTAGCAAAGTTCAGTGGTCTGAGTTTCACATTCATCTGGTCAATACATTTTGGAGCAAGGTAGTCTTAAAAGACCATTTTTAGCTGTTTTAGAGGGTTACAAAACAGCATTTTTAATGAGCATGGTGTCTTAACAATGACATTCAATCTCTTGTCCAAAGTGTTCTTTCTGTGCATTGGTACAATTGGGACATGTGAAACAGTTTTTAAAAAAACCTCATCCTAGCCTTTAGGCATGCAGTCTTCTATGATAAATTCACTGGTTACCCTCTCATTTTCCAGTGTGCCGAAACGAAGTGCTACATAATTCTGTTCCTATACACAAGAATTGCATTCAGAATTCTCTACGACAGTGAACTATTGATTATCCGTGCTGAAAAGGATAAAATAAATGACTGCGTGTCATTGGTACAGATAACTAAAACTTGCTAATAATCTTTAATATTAATTTCACTTGTAGGCTACCTTGTAAAATCACTGTCTAGTCTCTTAAGAGGGCGTGGTACATAATTCAACACTAGAAGCATTAATTAATAACTGTAGGTTTCTTGGAGCCAATTTGCGAAAATTAAACAATAGCAATCCTAGACAATAGGTTTAGCCAACATTTTGAACAAAAATTGTTTCCAGTGTTACAAACATCTGAGGCACAATCTCAGACGCCGGAACCTCGATCATTTAACTGCGGCACAAGAGATCATGCATAACAAAAGTGTAATTCTAGATAAATTTTTACTCATAAAGTTGGCAAATACCATTTTCTAGGATTGTCATTGAGTATTTTATCCATATTGGCTTCAAAAAAAGTGTAGAATTCAATTTATGTTTTCATCTTTTATTTATCTACCACACACTCTTAAATTTGTGTGAATTGAGATATTAGTGCCTTTAAATTGAGACTGTAATGTTGTTCAGTCAAAGTTGTAATGGTTAGAATTCAAATTAAAATGTCATTAAGTGGAGGTTATAATGTTATAGAATCAAATGTCTTTAAATTGAGGTTATAGTGTCACTTAATTAAGGTGGCACTACCTGAATTTGAAATAAATTGCTTAATGTTGTATTTTTAAAAAAAATCAGTTTTTTTGAGATGCTGAGCGGGTTGACCTGCAAAGTATATCTTTGAAAGTTTACTGTTCTTTGTCCCCACAATTTTCTCACACTTGATATTTTATACAAGATGGCAGTACTGACTAAATGAGTATCACAGACAACTTCAACCAAAAATATGCACACAACATACATTAATCAACAATGATATAGATGTCTAAAAATGAATGTCTTGTCTGTCTAACGTATGCTTTCCTAAACCATTCATGTGATTGCGAAGAAACTTTGGTAAGTTGTATGGTGTGTGCTCAAATGGTTTCTGAGTAATAAAATTTATGTATAAAGGGGGCTAGGCAGCTAAATGGGGAAGGGGACCAGAAAGGAGCGGCCAAAAAATTTTGTGGAAAAGTGTTTTTTACAAAACATTTCCGAAACAGTCATTAATGACTGTATATATATATATATATATAACTTTGCACCATTTATAATTTTCAAAAAAAAAATTTTTTTTTAACTAAAAAAATAGTATGGTAAATTTATTATTAATTTTGAAATAATCATTAGCATTAATGTTGTTAAGTATATGAAATATAAAGTGTTGAGGAGTTTTTACTGAAAACATTTATTAAAATTTTATTTTTTCGAAAACATTTAATTTTTGTAAATATATTGAAAATGGAAATACATATTGTTAATAGATATATTGACATTGAATTGAAAACTTGCAAAAAAGTCTCTGCCAGCAGCTTGTGTATAATATAAACTCTACCATCAAAACCTTCACTGCATTAAATATAACTGTTTTACTACCCAAAGAAGTTTTACTCATAGAGCTTATGTTGGACAACCTGGTTCTGAATTTTTCTGGCAGTAGATCTCATTTGAATTGATTATCGTTAAAACCCCACAAGTAACAAAAACGGTACTTTCGGGCAATAAAAAAACTGTATAAATCAATAAATATGTATTTGTTGTCCAAACAGTTTTTACATGTAAATTCCAGCACAGGAACAGACATTTATCGACATAAATCAATTGCTTAACCAAATTACACATTAAAAATTAAAATAAAAATTACCCATGTATTTATGGTGTTTTTCAAATAAACAAACACAAAAAGAAAAATCCCTTATTGTTGTGTATACAAGCATGTAAAGGAATATGAAAAAATTTATCTGTATTCAATACAATGTGAAAAACATACACACAATGACAATTCCAACAACTAAAACTATTCCAGTACTATGAAAAAGATGGCCATGTTACATGAAATTCTCAATCATCTCCTTCATTGTCATTGTCTTTGTTAGTGGTTGGCCATGCATAAAGTTCTGTATAGAACGGTTTCACTTCGTCCGGTAAATACTGGGAAACCTTCTTAAGATCCTCAATTTTTTCACTTTAATTGGGAGCCGATGCACGTAGGCCTTTTCTGTAGGCAATTCAAATGCTACCTTTTTTGAAACACTTTTTTCCGGAATTTGGATAGTGAATACATCTGCCGGAACTATACCATCAATGTATTCCTTACACTCAACTTTACCTTTATTGACATTACTGTGTAAAAACTCATTAGCCTTGGAAATTTTAAATTGATATTTCTGATTCTTTGGTACATTACGACCGTAAGAAGAGTCTGACATGCAAGATAGCAGCAGTAAAAAGGGGCAAAATGTGTTTTTTTATGAATCTTCTATATCACTGAAAGACAATGGACTATGGTTTTTTTTTACTTCATTTGGTTACGTATACAAATGTCTATGTCAGGACTCCAAGACGTTTCGAAATTGTGAAAATACGGAATTGTGTTTTCGATTATTCCTCCATGTCTATCAAACAAATTGAGATATCGAAGTGCTCTTTGCTTTAGATTGATGCTTTTGTAAACATCCCAAATACCATTAAAGTATATTTTCCGAATTCGACCCCAAAGAGGTTAAAAAAAGGGGTAAAATGTGTTTTCAATATATATTAATCCCATTGATTTTTATATAGCAACGTAATTTTTGTTTAAGATTGATGCTCACTCAAATACCTGAAAAGCAATTTCAGGAATTTTTAGAATTCCCCACTTAAGGAGGTGAAAAGGAGTGGAAAGTGATGAAATTAGTTTTTAATTAATCTGAGAGATATCTTGAACCCAACAGGCTATTTTCGTGTTTTTCACGTCCACGTAGTCTAAAATTTCATTCAAGGATATTTCGAAATTCTGTCTCTTTAGGGGGTGAAAAGACCTGGAATGTATATTAGATAAATCTTCTATGTATATCGAACCCATCGAGATATTCAGCTTATTTTTGTTTCAGGATGATGATTGCGTAAAAGGCTGTAGAAATGTTTTTAAAATTTTTCAAAATTCGAACTCTCAATACTGTACAGGATTGATATGTGATTTTAATAAATGATTGATTTTGCTTTGACTTAATAAGCTATCATTGTGATTTTTACTTCACTTGGATATTTGAAGAAATATTTAAGGTGTGAAATTAAGTTATTGAAATTTGACACCTAAAAGGATTAAAAAGACTTAAAATTTGTTTTCAATCAGCTAATGATATTTATCTAACCACTAGAGATATTTATGTGGTATTCCTGTCAAAGTGATGCTTACGTAAGTACATGAAAAAGGTAATGCAAGTTTTTTAATTGTATTAGAAAACTTTATTTAGTAGAAATCTTGAACTTTCAAGGCAGATGATCCGAAAAACAAGTACGACCAGCGAGAAATAAATTATACAGGAGTTTTATTCAACAGCTCTATTGAGATGTGGTGTTTGTTGTACAATTTCTATGAGCCCATGAAATTAATATTTAATTTTTAAAAGTGGTTTTCATGAATAATTTCTACGTTATGTGGCACAGTTGTTTGTTCGGGAGATTCTGGCATGAAATTCCTTTTAAAGGCTCTGCAAATGTGCAAGTTTGAAACAACAAAAAACTTAAAGGCAGATGAAATTAGTGTAATTTGGATGAAGTTGTTCAAATGTGATGAAAATGCATTATGCGGACCACTATCTACTGAAGTTCCTCGGCATCATCAGCCCACGTATACCATCTCACTAACCTTAAGGTTGGGGCACCAAATACGTTTATATTTCAGCGAAACATTATCACGCTAATATTCCTTAATGCCATAACTTCAAGTGAAGGTTTTGAAAAACAAATATATTACTGAGGGCACCATCACGAATGGTTGTGCTTGAGAGAAATCAGTCTTAATACCATGTAAACTACGTATTTTACTCGATTAACCTCTTACACTTAACATTCTGTAACTACCCACGTCAACTTTGTTGCGACTATAAATAAGGCCCCAGGCGAATTCGTTAGTGGCAGGGGCAAACTTAAGACTGCTTTTCAAGTGGACAGCTACAGCTACTTATCCTCAAGCAGAGTTAGCTCAACTAGCAGATTTGTCATTCTAACACTTGATGAATGAACTACCTATCTGGTGTACAAAGAGGTATCTGCTCTGAGTAATACATGCGAGGAAAGCCACAGGCGTACTGCTAGTCCCTTTTAAAAATTTATCTTGGATCTGCAAAACTATTAGGAACTTAACTTCGATTTACTTTTAAAAATTCTAGATTACTTGGTTTTGTTATTGTAGTCCTACTCTTTAAAAAAAGATAAACAATCAGTCTGTTATACTGTTAACCTTGTCTTATGATATATCAGAATAGAATAATTTTTCACAGTTGTGAGACATGTTTTATTTCTGTCCATTCCACCAATTAGCCTGAAAAAGAAATAAGTTCAGCATCTAGATAGCGATAGCAATTTATCAGTTATCATTTCTACAAACTAATTTTTTTCTGCACTTATATATTGAGTTAATGCCACAGCTGTTTATAGTTGCACAGTGTATTGTCCAAACACTCTCTGCTAGAATAACAATACAGACTTACTGTAACAAACTCTAAAAGTATGAGTTCTGCTTTTGGCTTGAGGGTGGCTGCCCTTCAATTTTATTAGTTTTGTATAGTTTTCTTATGTCATATTGTACTTTTATTGGTTCTTTCTGGGACACATGTGTCTCATCCCCCCAAAACACCTAAAATATTTAACATAATATAAGCTTTTACTTTTGTATTTAAATTGCACTTATTTAAATTTTTATAACTTTATCTCAGTAATGTGTAAACTACAGCCAATATAAAATTGAGTGGCTGGGTTAGAAAATGTATGTAGAAATGATCTAAAGGCTACCATAGTTAGGTTTTTTCCCACCGGCTAAAACTCGTCTCTGGGTATGTGCATGAAGTGACCTTACATTCAGCATTTGAATATTTTATTTTTCTCCATCTCTGACAATGGTTTGACTTGTCCAGTTTCTGTTGCACAGTAGTGTTGTTGGTCTACGATTAACGCCTTCAGTGTCAGGTTATTTTTTACCATTTTTACTGAAAATACTGAAGGTTTTTTAATTCATAAAACAATAGATATTGTTTTTAGGCAGTGAAAACAGTCACCTCAAAAAAGAAATATAATAATGACAATAATTTATATAGTTTTTATTAATTTTTCATTAATTTTTTTCTGTTGATTCACAACCCAAGATATATCAGGCAAATATAGGGGTTAACAACCAAAACAGTCTTTTTGTTAGTGAATTTTGAAGAACCATTTTCAACATTCAAATATCAACTCAAAATATTCTGAGTACATTTAAACTAGCAAAACTCTAGAAGTGGTTTCCAGTGCTGAAATCACAAACTTCAATCAGGTGGGGACTGTGATTGCAAAGACAAAGACTTGTATCATACAGTGTCTTGGCAACACAGAATGAGGGATCTTTCAGTGGCTATCATAATTCACTATATTATGCCACTTAAATATTAATTTGGAAAATTCTTGTTTTAGGTGTTGTCTCCTAACATGGTGACTTTCAAGGCTATTTGGTTATGGATATTTCCTTTTGAGGTTAGGGAGTTAGTAGAATTTTCTATGTATAAGTTTGTCAAGGAAAAATTTTTGTCACTAGTTGCACAGGTATCGAAAGAAATCAAATTTATGCTAGCACTTTGGGTTCAAAACCAACTGAAAAACAATGTTCGGTCCATAAACCCCAGCATAAATTTTTCTCCGTCCCAAAACCTTGTCCCTTGCCAAACTAATAATATTTAACATCCTAACCTGTAGAAGAATTAATCTGGTGCTGTGCACCACTAGCATCTGTGTTGGGGGCATTAACACAAATATTAGAAAAAAATGTTAGGCATGTAAGTATTATATCAGTGACTCCATGTGGAATTAGCATAGTATGGAAACCTTCTCACTCTGTTATTAGTGTTGAAACATAAAATATATCCAGAGTGGCATGTCAAGAAGTCACTTCATCATCTACAATTTCCAGTCACAAATTTTGTCTCAAGGTACACATATGCTTGGTGTTTCTGAATATGTCATAGTTGGCAAAACTGGTTAAGCATAGTGGTGTAACAGTACCAAGTTTTTATGGCACCTGGGGTGGACACAAGTAATTTTACATAAGAAAATATTTGTTTAAATTTTTTTACAATTGTGGTGTTTATAAATAAACTAAACCACTGCAGTGTACTACACCCACTTATCTCATTTAGCATGATTATTATTCCGCAGCCAGTTATAATTATTTTTAACAGCCAAGGATTTTTTTTAATAAAAATGTGTCGAGAGTACCTTAGTTTAGATAACCCCAGTTCTATGAGCAAACTGTTCATTAATTTAATTTAAATAAATGTCCACCTGGCACTCTTTTGAAAATTGTTTGTGGGCCTTGCCGCACCCATCGCTGTCCGTCTTTTGGCATATTACTCCTTGTATCACATTAAAAAACTTCCCTTCTTTTTTCTAGTTACCCTCCATTGTACTAGCTGTAGGTGATGTGACTAATCAACTGATCAGATACATTTTAGTGCATGTTCTGATTCTGTTAATAACCACAAGATTGATATCCAACACTGGCTTTCTTGTAGCTTAGTATTTTACCTATTCACTTTTATATAAAATTAATGTATATTGCTGGGAAGTTACTTGCTTTGCGTTTGCTTTACATGATTCTGCTGTGAACATTTCCAAACTGCAGGGTTATATTTCAATCATTGTTAGCTGTAAATTTTTTAATATAACTTACTACTTTTGAATTTTTTCTGTTATTCGTATTCTGCAGTTTTAACTGCTTGGTATTTCAGTATGTTCATCTCACGTTCACATGTTTTTTGTATTTATATATGCTCTTTGAAAATGAGCTCATTTAAGGCTTACATATATAAAAATACGTATATCAATCTGGGAAGAACAGATGTACACCTATTGTAATTTTACCTCCATTTATTGTTGAATGTTGAAATCTTTTTAATTTTACAGTGTAGATAATTTTGTCCTTAATGATAATGCTAGACCATACATTGCATAGTCTTTTTTGTCAGGCCCTTCTGTAAGTCTTGAGGATATACTGGTAATACTCACTTTCCATCAAGGCTTTTCAGGGACAATTCATGGTGAAGTAGTTCTAGATTTTCATTTGGGACAACTTGGGTCCTGTCCCTGATTCTGGCCATCCTGATTTCGGGTTTCCATGGTTTTCCAAAATTGCACGAGGCAGATGCTGGAATAGTTAGTTAATAAAGGTCATGGCTGCCTATTTCCCAGTTCTTGCCAGCCAACCAGCATTGTTCTTATTTGGGCCGTTAGAAGATGGCGATGTGCGTTACTGTTTAGAAGATTGGAAAATTTAGAAAGTTTAATCTTGCAGTTTTTTAGATTGTGAACATTGTGTAGTATTGTATATAGTGAGGTTAGCATCATGTCGATAAGGTATTCGTGTTGTTACGAAGCAGTTTTCGTTCTACACTGAGGACCCGAAAGACAAAGGCAGTGCAAAGTGCAATAACGGTGCAAAAAGTTTCAAGTTAGATACAATGGGAACAGGTGCCTTTTTAAGCCACGTCAAGTCTAAATTTCATCAAAGAACCATTGTCTAACCAAGCCAGGAATATGCAAGCTACTGCATTATTTTCTGCTCATTATTTTCAAGTGTGATGCAAGTGTATAATTATGTAAACAAAGGCAATTATTATATTAACATGCTTTAAAAATGAAATACTATTGAATCACGTCTGAGTACTGTACTAGTAATGTAAGGGATGTGGAGACAAAAAAAGGCGACGACAATGAATGACGCTTTAAAACAGGCAGCCCTCATTGACGAAGAAATAGAAAACTGTAAATAGTTGATGTGTGAACAAATTTCAGGGTTGTAATATTTGTGCTTTTTATTGAAATAATATTTTTAAATCATGGATACTGCAAAAAATTTCAAAATGTTCTTAATAATTTCTTCTTTAATTGGTAATAATTTTTGGTATTACGAAACAACATGCTGTACATTGAAAAAAAAAAATTTAAACTATGTAAATACAGTTTTTTATTACAGGCCTATATAATAATTTTATAAAACCTGGAAAATATTCTTAAATAACCTTGAAAAACTGGAAATACTCTGGAATTTTGTTTTACTAACATAGTGGCCATCCTGAAACTTAGTTTTAGGTTCAGTTCATCTGTTTAAAACGCTAAGTTTCCTTGCATTTTTATACCTATAAAGTGCAAAACCCACAAAAAATATAAAATGTAGGGTGAATGTACCTATATATAACTGCATACAGAATGAAGCAAGTCATTCAAAACTTCAGGATTTCTTTTCTCAAACTTGAAAACAGTAGCATAAACTTATAACTTTTTGCATGCATATCTTAACCAAACCAGATAAGCTTTCTTTATGTGCCCACTTAATTTTACTCAGCTCTTAAAGTTATAAATTGAAAGTTATAATTACTTACCGGTAGTTTTTTCCAATTTTTATAATTATTCTTGCTCGTATGAAACTGGCCTGGACTACAAGGTAAGAAAGAATAATTGGAAAACTGCTCTCTACCACCTTGGATTTATTTATATTTCCCTTAACGACGTCTGTTTCAATATTTTCGTCAACACCTGTTTCAGTATTTTTATCGACATTTTTGCAGAACAGATTTTCTGAATTATTTCATGTTCAATGTCTTCATTGCTTGTAATGGGAAATAGCTGACAAGAAAAAAATATATTTAATGGGACTTAAAGGGTCACAGAAATAACAGACACCACGCAATATAGACAAAAATTGAACCGAACGATAAACTGTACCCTGTAAATGTGGAAAAACTTCAAACAATCTCTGTATTCCATGTTTATGGTAAAAAGAACCTAAGCTGACAGGGATTAATTGCTCTCTTGCTGGTCTCCATAGCGTGGTTGGTAGCATGTCTGCCTACTGTGCGAGAGGTTTTGGGTTCGAATCCCAGCATGGGCATGATGGTTTTTGTAGTTTTCTAAGGTTTAGATAGTTAGTAAGTCGTCCCTTGTTAAGCCTAATGGCATAAAACCGGCAGACATAAAAACCCTCTAAAATAAAATTGATTAATTAACCTGTTTTAACATAAAAGTGTGTGGACTGATGTTTATTGTTCATGCTCATTACAATACAAAGCATTGAAGAGGAATATTTAGCTGCTCTGTCCAACATTATAGTTTGAAGTGAACATGTTTAGTATTAATGAAGTACAGACAAATGCAACCGAGATGCTGAATAAATATTTGATAAACAGCTTATACAATATAATGTTAACTAAGGCACTGTGTGAATAGAGGGCTCGAGTACTTAAGGCAATTAAATGTTCATTATAGGCTGTTCTCTTTAAAGAAAAAGCTTTTGAAGCCATTAGTATTTTTTTATCTGCCAATATGGGGAAGTAATACACAGGCTGACGAGCCACAAGGATTGAATGGTTCCTTATTAAACTATCATCTTTGAATTATATAAACACACTCAAATAGAAGTCTCTTACAAATAGGCTGGAGTCTTTGCAGTTTTGGCTGCAATGTTTGAGCAGTGTACCAAATGGAGATGACATTGCAGGAATCACAGTAATGCCAAACTGTGACTGTGTGTTACAACATGTAAGAATACCACAGCATTCATAATTCCGTAAATCTGAAGGTAGAGAACTGACTGCTGGAGTATGACATGCTCTGGCAAGGCTTTCTTATCACTAAAACTTACATAAGGTTTAAGTGAAAGATTCTCTTTAAAATTCTGAAATCCAAGCAGACGTAGACCATGCATGTCTAACAATTCTCACAATTAACAATGGCTATTGGCCCACGTGGCATGTGTGCAAAGAAGAAGAAAAAAAAGAGGTAAAAATGGTTAGGGGAATGCTCACCAAAAATTTTTTAACTGTTCTAGCAATTTTTATATTTGTATGAGAACTCTACAAATTAGTTTTTGCTACCTAATACATATAGTAAATAAAAATTAACAGAACTACAGAGCATGTAAGTGTTGTTTGCATTGTGCGCAAAAATGTTACGGGATGAATATTATTACTTCTTTACAATGACCACATTCAAAATGAACTTTAAAATTACACAAATTAATGTCAAATAAAAAATCAGGTTCTAATCTAAGAAATTACTTTTTTTTATTTTTATATACTACACTCGTAAAAGAGGTTATTTAGAAAAAATTATCCATTCATAACATCAACAAAAGGTTTTTTTTTTTCATTATGTTGGTGTAGTCAAATAATTGCAAGTTTTCGTGTCCTTACATGAAATTAACAGTGCATGTGCACACACGTGTATATGTATGGATGTGTGTATATATATATATATATATATGTGTGTGTGTGTAATATATATATATATATATATATATATGTATATACATATACACACATATAATATATATATATATGTATATATATGTATATATATATATGTATGTATGTATCGGATGATTTTTTTGCCTTGAGACAATAATAACATATGTGAAAAACAGCACATCAGATTAAAAATTTGAAAAATACATGTTCTATTTTTAAAAATGTTATCCGGCGATACCGTTGTAGCCCACTTTACAGCACCCCCATATCTTAATTAAGAACCCCAATTTTTGTTGCAGACTTGGATTCTCTGGTGAAAAAAAAAAAAAATGTATTTACAATTTCTTTTCATGTGTTAGATGACTTTGTAATTGCAAAAAAAAAAATTGTTTAAAAAAAAACTATTATCTTGAGAAAAATACATTGGATGGAAAAAATAAAAAGTATAGGCCTACATGTTCAATGATTTGTAAAGCAACTTGGGGTACTTAATTTTATGTGATTCTTGCCTGTCACAATCGGGGTGCTTTATTAACGTGAGTCTCCTTGCTTTTAACATTATTGGGGTGCTATATTAACACAAGTCCCCTTTCTTAAAAGTTTCAGGGTGTTTAATTATTTGAGTCCTCTTATCCTCCTTGTTTTTCTTACTGTTCTCTTTCATTAGAACATATCACTTGGTTTCAGTACAAGTGTGGTTGCTCACAATTTTGCATATTGATAAAACAATTTGTAGTGAATTTATCTCCATGGCATATTATGAAAAGAATTTTGGGTGTAAAGAGCATTCCAAGCAGTGCAGGTAGCAGATTTATTTTACTTTTACTCCGAAGTTAAACCAAGTGATGCGGCATAGTGGTATAACACTAATCTGTCATTTGAAAGGTTTACGGGTCTGGCCATCCTTATTTTGGTTTTCCACTTTTTTTCCAAAATATCTTCAGCAAATGTTGTGATACTGCCTTAATGTACGCTGTGGTCACTTCTGTTCTTTCGTGTTTCTCTGAACTATTGGTCCCAGCTTTAATCATGTTGCTGTCAGCGAGATGGTTTGACCCACCTACGTACTCACTTAAAAAGCAGAAGTGAATCCTGACCACATACACTAAAAATAATACCTACTGGACGGACAGTTCGCAGGTTCTGGTGAGAAGAGAAATGGTGCTGCACTCTCGTGGTTTGTCATTAAATAAAGCTTTGTAAAGCACTCTCAGCTGTTAGTTAGTGTGTCTCTTTATTACGTGCAGTATGTTAGCAATGCACTTTTAATTTGAAAGTTTAAATATGTGTGTAGTCATCTACAAACTATGGAAAACGTAGTAACATACTACGGTTGTTCTGTCTAGCGAAGTTATGTGGGAACATCTTTGTAGAGTTTGCAAAAATATGTGTTCCTAGTGTTACTCTGCTCCTTGTCATAGTGAATATATGTTCAGTAATCTTTAAAATCAAATATTGAAATATTTTTAGTTATTATTTTTATACGTTGCTGCTGATAATTTTTAGAGGTTTTAAAAAATGCAATACTACAGTGGGGCTAGCTAGCTGTAAGGCGTGCAATAACCTAAATAAGTTGTTACACACTTGTAAATGCTGTTGCTATAGAGCTGTCCAGTGTTCTCTTTTAATGTATTTAAGTCGACTTTGGTTTTTGTGTGTATACAAAATTTATACATATCTTAGCAGCAAGTTTTTGAACACTGATAAGGGTCGTTAACAAAGTAGCGATGGAATTCAGTGGAGGGTAAGCAAAAGTACAGTGAAAAAAGACACCAGCCAACAGCAATGCCTTTCATGTTTTCCACGTGTGAAAATTGGAAGCTATGCCACCAGAAATTGACCCCGGATCTTCCTTGTGAGAGTAATGGAGTTGTGGGTCTATGTTTCCAATTTTTAAGTTTAAAGAGGTTACTTCTAAAATAATTTTAGGAAATAATGGTATTAAGTAACATCAATATTTAAAAAATATTTTTTGAGACAGTTAAATGTTGATCAAGTTTTTCTTTTGGAATGGGGATGTCGACAGCTAACACTCCCCATGGATCTTCACCTGTTTCGAGGTACATTTTGTCTCTGAATAGTATCAGGCCCAGTAGTCAGACTAGTGTTTTTTTCTTCTTCTGATTTTGCAACATAAAATTAAGATTTAAAAAAAAAATTTAGATTTTAATCTTTGTTTATTGTAATTACAGTATTTATGCTTTCATTGTAAATTAATTTATTTCCGAGTTTAGGTTACTTTTTGCGATCTGTACCTGTTACACAAAAGTTACTGAAGTCCAAACATGTGAATATATTTGATACAAAATTTCACTTCATAACATCTAAAGTTTAGTAGTATATCATACAAATATAAATTGAGATTTTACCTTTCCCTCCCTCTGTACACTGGAATCATTTCCAATGTGAAGTTTCTGCAATTTTAACATTAACAAGTTTTAATTAGCTTGCTTTTTGTTATGTTTATTCAGTAACAATTAAATGTTTTGTAACGATAAAAAATATATTTATATGGTTTTATTTTTCCCTTTTTTATCTAACTTTTTGGTACAAATTTTGCAGTCAGTTTTAAACTAGTTTCCCGATGAGCTAGAGACCTGAAACTTTAAACATAGTTAAAAATTGGATGACAATACAATGAACGAAAAAAATATAAAAATTAAAAAAATTATAATAATATATATTGTTTTAAACATACTGCCTGGTGAGCTTCGGACTTGGAAACTTTAAACATGGCTCAGAAAATAATGACAGTACAATATAAGAAGAGAAGATTGTGCTTTTGCGGACATATTTACAAAATAAAAAACAAATAATTTTTGTTATAGTATGTTTTTAAAATTCATGATTGCGAAATTTCACACACAAAACTAAAAAACTAGGCTATATAATATTAAATAATTATTTTTAAATGTATCACATTTTTTTTAAAATGGAAAAAAGTACAAAATTATTTCTTGTATAAACATACTTGTATTATTAAAGCGAACAGCTTAAGTCAGACTGTGTTCATAGTAATTAATAATGTTTTACTTTAAATAAAAAATTATCAAATAAACGTTTTAAGTCATACTGTATTTAAGGTATATTACCTTATTAATCAACAGATTAATGTAGTTATTGACATGTGAACGTACAGTTACGTATGTATTTGTGTTTCTATGTTTATTTGTGTGTGTTACTAGAAAGTTTCATAAAATTGTGTGTTCTTATTATGTTTAATAATATATAATAATCTTTGTCTTTACTTATTCTGTAAAGTGAGGCTTCTGATGCAAAGTAAAATGTGCAATTACACTACCTAATATGTTGTTTAATGTTTTGTTATAGAGTACGCCTTGCAAACACCCTGTAATTGTGCTGCAAGATGTGGCATTTGCTGACCTACATGCATTGGTCGAGTTCATTTATCACGGAGAAGTAAATGTGCATCAGCGTAATCTAAGTTCTTTCCTCAAGACTGCAGAAGTTTTGAGAGTCAGTGGATTGACCCAGAAAGCAGAAGAAAAAGAGGAGGTATGTATGAGTTTTCATGTATGTTCATGTATGATGGTAATGTTAGTTTTCTTACTAGTTAAATGCGTACAGACAGCAAAAAATTTAATTACCAATATACTTATACTGAATACTTCCTGTTTGTAGACATTACCTTTTACTGACATTTTTGTTCAATAATCCAGTAAAATATTATTATTTCTTGTAGGTTTTGCAAAGTGACTAAAGTTACAATTCTACTGTTCTCTGAACTTACCCATTATATGAACTAACTCTTACGCACCCCAGAGTGTTAACTATAATATTTCTGTACGTTTGTCTCTCTAAAATACGTTTATAAGACCCATGTTGCCGTTCCATGCCAGGTGTGTGACAAAGTTAACCTCAACTCTCGCCAGTACTCAGTGTTATTGTGTGCAATGTATACATTATAATATTCTGGGCTTAAATGTTGTTTTTAGCATGCTAAAGTTGTTTCCCGTATGTATTTCACGAAAAATATACTCTATAACCACAGCTGCAGGACTGTTTACAAGAACAGCCATATTTTCTAAACAAAGTGCCAACCACATGCACAGACTTATTTTAAACACAAATAAGGCAAATTACGCTGTTAATAATTGTCGTACATATGTATAATCACTTAAAACTATGTTTAATATTTATGTATTTATATATTTGTTATTAATATTTATGCTTTCACTGCAACAAGCGGTAAATGTAATCATAAAGAATTTTGTTGTTATGTTCGTAAGAGAGTAATGATTCTTTGAGAGTGGTACACCTGCAATAGCAGAAGACTAGCATGGCCTGGGGCACCCTTACAGGAAGGCTCAATATCACCTATCAAGAGTCAATATGCGCATATATTTTTTCCTAATGTGTAAGCTAGTAAAGGAGGCTCCTGGCATTTAGTGACCACGTGTCTAGAGATTGACAGTATCTAGTAGCAAGAGTATTCTATGTATAACTGTAAAGTAATTGTTTAAATAACCAGTGTGTAAAGTGTGAACTGTGCCAAAGCTACAATATATTTATTCGAGTGAATCAAAGTGTTTTCTTGACTTATGTCAAACAACGTCCTAGAAATTTGTATTACGGAGGAAGAGAGGAAAATAATTAAGGGATGCAAGCTGCAGGCCACTGTAGCCTGTAGACAGCTATTACCAGAAGAATACCGGTCACATCTTAGGGTCATCCTCTCCCTCAAAAAATACCAGGGTCTGAGCCCTCGCTGTCTGATCTTTGCGTACAGTATAAAGCCCTTCAGGCACCACCTAGAGAACCAGGGACCAGCCACGCAGGAAGCTGCACAATCTCGCAAATCTTAAGGCGGGACATCCTATGCCAGCATGTACCCTTATTAAGTCCTGAGGATGCCCCTGTGCCCCGTGACATTACACTGGTGCATCCAGGAACTCCCCCCTAAGCCTAAGAAAGCAGCAGCTATTACAACGCCTATTCTAAAACAGGTGAATGACCATACAGCCTACTCGAGTTTAAAGAAAAGAAACCTGATCCTCTACCTATCACTCCAGAGGACAGAAATAGCATACCACCTCACGCCGGGATGTCACTCTCCCAGAGGCATAGTTTTCCTCTGCCAGCAGGGAACAACCAGTCTCGTCTCTACCTACCAGTCAGCTAGTCCAGCATCATTCCCCGGTGGGAGCTTGTTTACAGTAGTTGTACATTTTTTTCATCGCTCCTGTAAAGTCATAAAAATGCTGATAGTGTTTCCATTCGTTACAACAATAATAGGCTGTGTATATTTTTTTCTGTTGGTTGAAAATGTGGTCAGAATTTAAATATAAAAAGTTGGAACCTTAAGCCATTTGGTGTTAGTTTGAAATAGATGTAATGATTTTTTCTGCAGAACAGCCTTAAGCATTTGTATGAGGTAAAATTCACCTATCATCTTGTTAATAAATATTTGAAAGTGCATGCCAGTTTTACCCTGAAGACAAAGTTTTGTTGAAAATTGTTTTCACAACACAGTCTATCTTTTCCCCCAAAACATAAAAAAGTATATAATTTTGGCTAGTTGTTGACTTGAATAAAATTTATTCAAGTTGATAACCAGCCATTATTTTTTTTTGTTTTAAAAAATTAAATAAAGTACAGTAGTTAAAACAAATCTGGGATGGTTTTACAATATTTAATTTTTTTTTATAAAAATGGTCTCTGTTGTCTAAACTGTACTAAACGTGAACACTGCTGTAACGAGTGAATAAATACTAATTGTAGACATATAAGTTAACATGTAACCAGGCGCTGCTTGTGGATTTCGACATAGGTAGGGCTGCGTATGAGGAGGAACACTTATCCCCCAATAAAAGGAGGGGATCCGGGGGTCCTCCCCCTGAAAAATTTGGATTTCAAGGTGCGAAATTGTGCTATTTTAGCAGTTCTCATGTCTAAACATTGAATATACTTTAAATAGATTTAATAATATTTTAAAAAAAAATACATTCTGTTAATGGGCCACCCTAGACCCTAGTAAAGGAAATCAAGTAACGTTTCAAGCAGTTACTGCTGTTCCATTTTCTCAAACAGTTTAAAACATTTCAAGGTATTAATTATTTAGATCAAAATCCACAAACTCTTAATTTTAACAAATTTAACATACCTTTGTATATATATATAGGGTAAGGGCCGTACGCAAGGAGGGAGATTAGGCACTCAAATGACGATTTTTATAAATATAAAGAAAGGTATTTATACATAATTAAAATGTAAAGAATCAAAGAAAACTCGTAAGACCTTAAATATTTAAAGCCGCCTCAATATCTTTATAAATTCAGTGTTTTAATAGATATACGATGATAATTTGTACTGGTAATCTATTACGAAATACTCACGTATATGGAGGGTACGTTTGTTTATGGCTTCCTGTCTCTACTGCGGAATCATAAATAAGACAAATTTTTAAGGTATCTGAAAAGGACGTCCAGTAAAAAAAATATTTGTATTTTTTAAATGGTTATGGTGGTGGCCGGACAGAAAATCAAGTTTTGAAATTTTCGTCTACGAGTTTAATATTTTGCTTCTCTGCCATATGGTTCAGTTAAGTGCTCGGCTATAAAGTGTTATTTAAAAATGAATAACAATGTCACTTCTATTTTACTTTGTATTTTTAAGTTGATAATAGTTTATTATTTGGTATGAAGTACATTATAATTTGTGTGAAATAGTAGACTGCAAAAAATGTTTACTGTAACTCTTAGGTTTGAAGGAGCTACATCTAAAACTTATCATTCCGCCTGTAGTCAACTATTGCAATTTGAGGCGACTTTATGACAGAATATTACAGATAAATAAGGTATTATTTTTGGCATAATAGGTTTGAAAATTCCATATATGTAGAAACATGCTACTTTGGGCCAGTTTTTTTAATGTGTTTCAGCTGGGTTTTGAGTGAAAACGTAGTTACGATATTAGAATTTTTTTACTAATTAACTTAGTCACGTATGAAAAATGTGAAAAGTTAGTAGAAAGCGCCACAGTGTATAGGACAGGTCGTAAAATTTTGGTACAATTTATTGCAGTGTTGTTGCGTAACGAGCAAGTTGAGTGACAAGTTGCGTTTGTCATCAGTGCTATGTAGGATGGCGCACACAGTGTGCAGGTCTCTACTGCGTGACGTCATGTGCTGCGGCTAGACGGCTGGCAGCCCACAAGCGTGCCAAATGCCAGACACCTCCGTCCCCCTTCTTCTAGGGTTCGCCAGACCGGGGTCCTCACTGTGCATGCGCCAGCAAGGTCAGCCAGACTGCTCACCTCACAGCCCTGTCTAGCTCAGACCGCTCGAGGCAGGAAACGCGTACACAAGTATATCTTTAAAACTTTCTCTCATTCCTCGGACTTCGCGATCGGCTGACGGTTTTGGCGAATAGATAGTTCAAAAGATGTTACAAATTATCTTCTATAACACCAGCTGTGCAAATGAAAATTACTTACTGTAATTCCTAAATAATCTGGAGGACTGCAACCCTGCAGCCCAAAACCACAAACCGCCTCTGCATGTAACAGAGGACTAAATAAACAGAAGTGTGGTATAACGTCAGTTAGTACAGTAACTGAAGATAAATTTGGAGACATTGGCAGAACGCAAACAGTTAAGTTGGAAATGTTACGTATATCCGGTTTATGGTAATATGAGCACTTCGAAACCAGTTATTCATAAAATAGCACACCAGTAACATATTGCGTGAAATTTAATACACCTTGGTTACTAAGCTCTCCCAGTAAAGTTAGCATTTTAGTCATCATACTACGTCACCTATTGTCGCCTCTGATGATCATTGGACCGGGGCTCAGTAGTGTACTTTATAAAAAATGTGAAACAATATTGTAGGCTATCGTTAATTGCTTTTATTTCTCTTTTCAAATACAGCCTTTGTACCATCTATCATCACTGACAATAGGTAATAAAACATTTCAAGCGTCCCTTATATTGTCATCCTTTTAATAACCCGCGAAAAGGTACATGTGTATAACCTGTCTTTGATGAATATCATGACGTTAACACTTCTACTTCAGAACATGACAAGAATCGTGTAAATATGATAATTTTCATCGGAGTTGTAATGCTGTTGTCACGAACCTGCTTAGAAATATTGGTAAGGCTGACGTATGTTTTACCGCAAATGACTCTTGACTGTTGACTAGTTGACTTCACTCATTTACAGTTGTGTTGAGAAATCTGTCAGCTGAAGGCAAAAAAGTGAACTTAACAGCACTCATTGCATCGTTTGGTATGCCAGATATTGCACTTTTACACTTATAATAGGAATTCGTTTTCGAAATGACAATATGTGGGCCAGTGGCAATAGGGAGACATTTTCTTTTAAATAAATACCACATGACATTGTCATACCCCAAAATAGGTGAAAAAAGTCAGCAGCATTTAGGCAAAGTTGAGAAATTTTACTCGGTATGATCTAATTATACACTGATACTGCATTACCTTTGCTCAGTAAAACACAGAGACTATTGTGTTGAAAAAATTTGTGAAAAAGGTAGGGTAATATTGATGAAGTCACAAATTTTTGTATTCAAAATGTGACTTTGTGTGTGCATGACTTATATTTATTTTGCAGTGTCATTGTAAACATTAAGGAAAATATTGGGAAACTGTATGTTTATAAAGATTGTCATATTAAGTATAAATTTCTTGTTAACTGCAATGTTTCTCAATTGTAGGTGGTAGCAGTGCTGTTAAGATGACAGTAATAAACATTATGTTTAAATTGTGATAAGATGTACATATTTCAAGCAATGTAAATAAACATGAGTTGCTGAAATAAACCTGAAATGTAACATAACAATTTTTTTCTGTACAAAAAATTTTTTATTATATTTTTCATATCATACTGTGGGTACTTGTTTTCAGCAACTTTTGAAAATTTTACACTACTTGGATGCCACTAAAATTTTGAATTGCTAGATGTGAAATCCCGCAGTAATCATTTTGTGATAAATACTCTTACTGCGTTTCACTATTACTATAATTTCACAATAAATTGCTATCGTAAAATTACCTGGCGTGACTCATGAATATAATGTTACAACGCATGAGTTTATATTCCCATACCAACTGATGATGACAAGTAAAAAGCTATTTTTGTGCAATGCTGCTTTGTCTGGTATTTCATTTCAGTTATTTTGCTTTTTGCATAGCTAAACAATATTGTTTTAATAAAACATTTTCAATGCATTTTTGTGGCATAATTTTCAAGGTATATTAAATTGTATTCAAGAACCGCACCATGTTAATTTTAATGTAAATATTTTCCACTAGTACATAGCATTTGGTTTATTGTCTCATGACAATCATAAATCAGTAACATGTATGGTTGTTGCAACAATGTAGGTCTTCTCATGTGACTCTGTTATTACGCAGGTATTAATGTTTTTTTTTTATTTGTGTTTACTTAAGCTAACAGTAGAATATCACATGGCAGTTGTATGTGGTAAACTGGCAACCAAGGTGCAGTTTTGAATTACAGTTTTTATGCCCTTGTTATGTGGATTCAGTATAATGTACGTTGCCAATCTCATCTGTGTTTTAAAGCAGCCATTGTAATTCTTGCAGTAATCCTCTCACAATGTTAATTTCTTATTCAGTCATTTTACTCCCATAGTTGTCTATAATAGCTTTTGGCTGTATAGTAAATTTCAAAAGGTGCTGATTTCTCATTGTTATTTTATTTTCCACATTAACATCTTTAATGTGTTGACATCAGTGGTCGGTGTTACTGAAATATTGTTTCAGTTCACCAAGTTCCCAGGTTTGAATCCTAAGCAGACATTGCTGCAGCTCATATCGGATTTGAATCAGCGTGTCTCAGCAGTTCGATGTACCTGGCCCACACACCTTACTCACCTGTACATGTGAAGCATATAAAATATCCAATTTCTAAATGCTGCTGCGGTGAAACAGGTTAAGGCCGGGATTACAATGACTTCACGTTCACTTTACTTTAACTTTCATGTAAGCAGGAAACACCTTAACAAACGCACTTGAATGGGACCTATCATGATCGAACCACTTTATACTTACATTCACTTTCACGTAGTGAAAATCTTGTTGACGTCAAGCTTTTAAGTTAAAGTGATACATGAAGTTATACCTCGTGATCGCCTGGGCCAATAACATTTCAGAGGAGTTAATGTCTTCTGTTGTGTCGTTTTATCTTTGACTTTGTATTGCAGTTATTTTTTTTTACGTTATTTTCTTGGCAGAAAGGTTAGGCGTAGTAGTTTGGACAGCTTGTATTATTTTGCGAGGAATTCCACATTATTTAGGCGTTAACGTAATGACCAGACAGTAATTAACTGGTTTCATGATACTGTGTTTGTATCTAGGTGACGTAACGATCATTTATTAGGTCTACATCGTTAACCTGGTAAAATCACTAATTTTATTTGAATTACAGTGTGCATGTACCCTCAAGTTTCAAACTACTTATGTATTTATTAGGGTGTAAAGGTTGAAAGAAAATGTAGGAATCGGAAAACAGTTGGTGGTTATGTGCCTAGATTATTTGTATGCACCCTATCCTGACTTAATCTAAAAAAAATTCCAAGTGAAGTATAACCGTGCTACAGTTGAAAATAATGCAAGAATAATAATACTAGTGGCTGTACTCAACAAGCTATAAAAAAGTTAAATTTTTACGAAATAGGACTTCTGTTAGGCGGCCTTGCCTAGGCGTACCTAGTGGTCGTATTTTCAAAGTCTGATGTTGCAGAATTAAATAGTAGGGGACTTTGTTTAAGCCTATCTGTTCTGTTTTTCATCATTTACTGTTTTCTCTACTAGGTAAAACTTGCAACGTAACAAAAATATAGTTGCTTATTAGGATAAAATCTCAGAATTTCATGTAACATATAACCTGCAATATGTCCTACAACTACCATAAACATGTCTTGGTATAACAGTTTAGTTGGAACTTATAATGATTTTAGGAATTATAATGTCTTCATAAAAGTTTACAAATGCCATGATAGATTTGTGGGCTGTTAGAGGCACTATTAATTTCAAGGTTCTCTAATATCGTACTCGACGACTGATTTCACCAGGTTTTTTCATTTCCTGCTTGCAGTTTACGTGAATGAACGTAATATGGCACCTCAGTTGATTATGTGTTATGTACATATGAATGTGATAAAGTGGTAAGTGATACGTGAACATGAAGTCGTCGTAATCCCGGCCTAAGTCTGAAAGTGTAGGAGAACTGTTATATAAAGGCTAAATGTAGAGGGTTGCCATCGTAAAAAAGTTTAGTGTATAGTTGAATAAACTGTTTGAAAATATATTACGTGTTTTAAATGACGTTAGAAGGTCCTCAAGAAGTGAATTGTGGGAAATGTTACTTCAAATTCCATTATTAACGTTTTGAAATGTTTGAAATTCTTTGGTACTGTGCAAAAAAAGTAGCTATGATCACGCACATATTGTTGGTGTAAACATAAAATTTTGTTGTTCTTGGCCTGAGAATTTCATAACTTGTGAGTTAATGTTGAGCAAATTAAATACTGCAATATTACAACTTTAATCACTTGGTTAACATTGCGCGGAATAGGCCAGGGTCAGTTCAGGGGAACCAAAGGATGTGCCCGATATGAGGTTACCGCAGATTGACGTCTGGTGTGGGTCGACGGACTGTTGGCCATGTAACCTGGCCCTCCTGCCGCGTGTTGGTGTTGGAAGTCCTCGTGGTGGTTTGCGTGGTAGCCTACCTGGCACGCGCTGCTCCTGACGACTCTCGTTGCTGTGGCTCTTTAGGGTGCGGAGGGGAAGAAAGTCATTGTTGCCTTTGAGGGAAACACTGACGTGACTTGAAACCAGCGTGGTGGTTTATTAGCTTGAAACACCCTCGAGCATTGCCACCGTTGACCATACGTAAATATTCGCTCGGAGCGAATAAGTAAAGCTGTCAAATGTGGTATCGGCCAACAATGGACTTAAGTGAAAAGTTATGAGGGAGGCTCAAATAGCACTGCCCTTACGCGCGTCGTTCCCTGAGGCCATGAAGACACATAAAAAGGTTCCGGTTGACTAGAAAGTAACTATTAAAAACTAAAAAATTATGTCACTAAAGATGAGGGACCTCAGGGAGACGTGACCGTACTCCGCACGCACAACCTACTTCCTCGCTAACAGGACAAAGACTAACTCAATATAGCGTCAGGCGGGGACCCGGAAGCCTGCGTTCCCGCCATACGTGGTGGATTTGCTCTTACATTCTAATTTAAACATAAATGCAAAACCAAAAGTTATGAAAAAGTAAAGAAATAATCTTAAGAACGTTTCTGCCCATTACATATAGATATAAATATAACTGCCAGTCTTTTGTAGGACAATCTCTGAAAGCATTGTTGGAATAAAATATGTATTGAATTCAAAAATAAAATACATAATGAAATTCTACTTGAATTAAGAGAAACATATATCAAACTTGCTCTTAAGGAGCATATAAATGTTAACAACACAAAAAGTAAATGGAAAACACTCTTGGTAGGCTTTCCTAAATGTCCTTGCTGCCATGACGAATTTAGCAACTGAAATAAAATGCAAATTTTTCAAAGCGTTTAGAGTACTGTGGCGAAATCACGCAAATCTGCAGTGTATTGGTATGCTTACTGATTAACTAACGTCACTATTTATACAATGCCTGTTGCAGCTTGGCACTTGACGCGCGTCGTGGCGCGTAACGCCCCGACGCCACAAACATGTTCACATGGTCTGGGACAGTTTTAGATTGTGTTGAAAATATTAGCAAATACGCTGCGGACCCTGCAAACGAATTTGACTAGCCGAAAACTGCTAGTTGTAGACGGTAACATACCTTCATAGGGTGGGACGTGGATGTTGACGTCTCCACTGATGAAGCACAGTGCCTTATGTCCTGCTGAAGCGGGGGGGAGGGGAGGAGAGAGCACGTGGCCGAGACACGGTTGAGGCAGCCTAAAAAGGACGGCGACAGAACGGGTGTCCATGGCACACGTCATGGTCATGTGAAAAGAAATAACCAGAGTTACCATAAACTTCAGAGCAATCAGAGAAGAAGAATTAGTGTTCTAAACTGATGGGTTGGCCACTCTGTATGAATACCATGAAAGTAAAAATGTATTGCTGTACATTTGCTGGGTGCACTGGTGAAATATTATTACTTTATCTGGTTCTCCTCCACTTTTAATGTGACATTTTCTCCAGCATCAACTGATTTTTCTGAATGGTGGGGTTGACCAAGTGAGGTGGCGCAACTGTAATATATTGGGCTCACATTCGAGAGAATGGTAGCTCAAATCCCTATCGGGCAGTGTTCTGATTTTTGTTTACCATTGTTTTACAAAATCACTCTAGTAAATGCAGGGATGGTTCTTTAATAATGTTAAAGACTGATTAATTAGATTTGGTTTTGTGTAGTACAGTTATGCTCAAGAAGTCGTTAAATGTCTACTGAACTAAATGTAGGCTCCAAACCACGCAAGTACCTGAATCTATGTCTTTTTAGTGTAAGTATTGCAACAGAATTACCAACACTTGCTTTGCCACATGAGCAAGATGCAATAGAGATGGCCACCTATCATTCGCACCGAAAGTTCCTGTAATTGTTCCTTAGAGTTTCGTTCACAAGACATTTTTAATCACCAAACCAAATTAAATGAATAAACATAATTCGGAACAAACCAGACTTGTTGGATAGAACCTGACAATTCTTTCTACGACATTGCTAGTTTGTGCCAACATCCAAGGCCGCCTCTTTAAGCAACTGTGTAACACAATCTATGAGCTTTAATACCTTACCAATGGCTGTTTTCAGACCAGTACATTTAATAACCTTCTATAATTTACAATGTTGTGTTTGCATTTTTGTTAATGATGTCATTATTATTATTTTCCAGTTGTTACTCGTGAATGTGTGATAATTGACACAACTTATGTGCGCAAGTGTAGTAGGCCAACCGCCTACCGTACTGTTTCACTCTTTGATATTATTACTTATTTAAGGTTGTTCTTGGGGTGAACGTAAACTGTTGAGAAAAATAATTGCTCAATGTTCTTTTTAATTTAGCAGCATGCAGATTAAATACTCTACACATGAACACAACACAGTTAAAAATTAATTTTTCAAGTTTAGACTTTGCAGCCTTAGTTCTAAGGGAGTAGTGGCTTTATGAGGTGAATGTGTGTAACTGTCGTAATGTTAATTATTATTGAAAATTATCAGTGATTTATAATTATTCACGTCACCCACCTCTATTAGTTAAGCTATCTGAAGATTACTACAGTATTAATAAAAATGATTGTTAGATGTGATATAATAATTTTGTTTCCTTTTTTTTACAGGATTTATCCCAGTCACAAAACTCTGGCCGAAACAACCAACATGGGTACTCGGATAAGCTCGGTGACGATGGCATTTTTACTTCCCCACCATCACCGTCCCTGCAAAACTCAACTGCAAGCCAGCTGTTGCGCCGAGCACCCCCACTGGGCCATAGGGAGCGACACAACTCTGGTGATTTCCCCGACCTGTCAGACCAGCATTCCCCCAACAAGCGGGTGAGGCCTGGTGAGACAGCCTCTTGCAACAGCTTGGAGAACGCTACCTCTGGTGCGACCTTACACGGCACACCTTCCTCTCCCTTCTCGTCGAAACACCCTCAGGACTCCAAGACAGATGACGGGGAAAGGGATTCATCCCAATCACCTCCGGCGAACGATGGGGTCAAGCCGGAGCCGATGGAGCTGTTTGGTGACGGTGAGAACAGCACAGACTCTGTCCATGACGACACGGACAGCGTGCAGGCCCTGCAGGCCCCGTCACCATACCTCTCGGCTGCTTCTGAGAGCAAGTTGTTTGCATCTGCAACACCATCTGGTTCCTTTAACTTCAGCATGGCTGCTCTGGCTTCAGATGTAACTAATTTGTCTAGTGAGTATTTATTTGCTTTGGTTTTGCTTACAGTGGTTATAAAAATAATTTTATTCGGAAGGTAGTTATCCGTAGTTTTGTTTAATGTAGAATTTATCAGGTAAGTAACTTTCTATTTAATTTTAAGTAAATTTATTTAGCTTGTACCGTCCCCTACTTAGGGGCTAGCACCTCAACCACAGGTGACTGTAACAAAATTACATGATCAAGGAATGGAGGGTGGCGAATCCCTAGAAATTTGCAAGGGCGCTAAGGCAAAAGTAATCCTCACTCAAAAGTAAACTAAACTCTCAACTTCCAACACCTCAGTAAAGTAATACCAATCAAACATCAATAGCAGCGATCAAAATCACATTAAAGTTCCAAATAAGAAAAGGTAACTGTAAACTACAACATCAATTAAAAATCAGGTATTGGTTCAAATCCCAACAGGGATTTATTCAAATCAAAACTTAAAATCAAAATAACAAAACATCAACATAACCCTTAACCAATTTACAAACTCAAATAATCAGCAACACAAGTCAAAAAGTGTAAATATAAAGAAAAATATGAAAGTACAAGCATAACATTAAACATTAACTTCATGAATTACAATAAACAGGCGTGCAGAATATAAGTTAATCTGTCTATCTGGATAATATGACTCAGTGAAGGCCTAAATGAGAGTACTGCAAAGGGTGTAGCGAAAGACAAAGACAAATATTACACATGTGCTAGCCCTATCCTTATAGGAAACTAACTTTAACAATAACAAAGAACAATGCTGAGTCCCATACCTCAGTAGCGAATACACAATACGACCACAAGTCTGAAA